>CAKNXH010058675.1:0-27812 GCA_932178445.1 Andricus quercusramuli | reverse complement strand
AGTATCCAAGAGCTTTCGTTTCAGGCTTATAAACTATTTTTCTTCAGTAAATCCGTATTTTTCTGCAATCAAATAACGTTTGGGGGTTTCGCCCTCCCCTCAATTTTCACATTGAAAATACATCGGAAAACATCCATTTTTACGGATATGAGACTGGAAGACGTAAATTTCAATAAAACCCCAGAAACCACCCCCTAAACGAGGCTTAAGTATTTTGCGATATTTAGTCGTAAATATTACTTTTTTTAAATGTAGAACATTTTAAATGGTCAAATTGAGAGTTTCATGTGTTTTTTATTAATTATTAATTGTTCAAATAATTTACATTATTTAAAACAATTCTTTAATTTACATTTTATCTCGCAAATTATCGGTACCACAACGAGATAAATCAATTAGGTAATATTAAACATTACAATGGTTGATTAAATTTGTTGTTAATTGTTCAAAAAACTTCTTATTTTTTAAAAGTGATTTTCAACTGGAATAAGGCAGGAAAATGTGAGGGAGTATCGTCCTGGTTGGGACACTGTATTCCACCATTTTTCACGAATTTTTAACAAAAGAGTTGAATTCTCGATCCAAAAATATAAATTCCCAACAAAAAAGTTAATTTTCAACCGAATAGTTTAATTTTCAAGTCAAAAAGACTTTTTTCTACAAAACTGTTGAATTTTCAATTTGAAAAGATTAATATGCAACAAAATAGTTCAATCTTCAAGCGAAAAGATGAATTTTTAACCATAAAAGATGACTTTTGTACCATGAAATATGAATTTTTTTACCAAAACATGAATTTTCAACCAGATGATTCAGAGGAAAAGAAATGAATTTTTAACAAAATAGTTGAATTCTCAATCAAAACGATGAATTTTCAACCAGCGATATTAATTTTCTGAATCAAAATACGAATTTTCTAAGTTCAAAATTTAATCAAGTATTTAAATACCAAGAACCAAGAATATTAATTTTCAATGAAGAAGTAGAATTTTTAACTAAAAAGTTCAATATCACCCAATAAATATAACTTTTATAGAATAAGAGATCAATTTTGTACCAAAATACGGACTGAACGAAAAAAAGGATGTTTAACAAAATATTTTAATTCTGAACTAAAAGAATGATTTTCAACGAAAAAGTTGAATTTTCAACAAAAAAGTTAAATTTTCAACTAAAAAATGCAATTTCACCCAATAAAGATAACTTTTCTAAAATAAGAGATCAATTTGGTATCAAAATACGAATTTTCAAACAGTTCAATTGAACGGAAAAAAAATAATGTTTTACAAAATATTTGTATTTTGAACCAAAGAAGATGAATTTTCATAAAAATACATGAATTTTCTACCAAGCAGTTGCATTGTCAACCCGAAATTATAATTTTTCAATAAAAAAGTTAATTTTTCTTAAAATAGTTAAATTTTTTTCAACTTTTTTGAACCAAAAAAGACGAATTCTCAACGGAATAAGCAATATTTAGTTGATATTGCAACCAAAAAAGATTTCAATTTAAAATAAAAAACAGTTGAATATAAACAAAAAAGTAGAATTTAAAAAAAAAACAAGAAGATTAATTTTCCAATAATGGAATAGTTGCATTCTCAACTAAAAAGATGGATTTTCAACCAACAAAATTAATTTTCATCAAAGTAGTACCTTTTTTTCGTTTTTTGGTTTTGAACTGAATTAATAGAACCCATTAAGAAAATCCAACCAATTTCGGTTGATATTTTTACTATATTATACTTTTGATTCGGAATTAATCTTGATTAGTTGAACGTTCTTCTGGTGTTGAAAATTTATTTTGTTGAAAGTACAACTATTTTGCCATCAAGTGATCTTTTTGGGTCAAAAATTCAACTACGTGTTTGATATTTGAACTACTTTAATAAAAATTAATTTTGTTGGTTAAAAATGTATCTGTTTGGTTGAGAATTTAGCTATTCCATTATTAGAAAATTAATCTTCTTGGTTCAAAAACCATCCACTTTGGTTGAAATACAACTGTTTGGTTGAAAATTAATCTGGGTTTGTCTAGGCTTCAGCTGTTTTTTTTTAATTCTACTTCTTTGTTTATATTCAACTGTTTTTTATTTCAAATTCAAATTTTTTTTGTCGAAATATCAACTAAATATTAGCTTATTTCGTTGAAAATTTGTATTTTTTGGTTGAAAATGCAACTGCTTGGTAGAAAATTCCTGTATATTGATGAAAATTCATCTTCTTTGGTTCAAAATTCAAATATTTTGTAAAACATTCTTTTTTTTCGTTCAATTGAACTGGTTTCAAATCCGTATTGGTACCAAATGTATATTTTATCCTAGAAAATCTAGAAACGTCATCTTCATTGGGTGAAATTGAACTTTTTAGTTAAAAATTCAACTTTTTTGTTGAAAATCTAACTTTTTTCTTAAATATTCTTCTTTTCGATTCAAAATTCAAATATTTTGTTAAGCATTCTTTTTACATTCTCATCCAGAGAAGGTATTATTTATCGTTCAATTATACATTTTTATTGAAAATTCATATTCTTGGTTGAATATTTAAATATTTGAATAAATTTTGAACTATCTTTTATGAGAATTCAACTATTTGGAAGAATATTCAAGTATTTGTTGAAAAATTAACTTTTTGGTCAAAGAAATATGTTTCTGGGTTAAAAATTCAAATTTATTGTAGAAAATTTATTTTTTTCTCCTCAAAATTGAACAACTTCGTGAGAAAAATATGTATATTTCGAAAGAATTTTTTGGTTAAATCTTCATTTCTTTAGTATAAGAAATAAATCTATTTGTTTAAAAATTTAACGTTTTGTGTTTCAAATTTTTTTTAATTAATTTTTTCATCTCAAAATTCAACCAATTTAGTGTTTCTTGAAAATGTATACTTCATAAGTTGAAAATTAAACTATTGTGTAGAAAATTCATGCATTTTCGTGAAAATTCGTATTTTGATTTAGAAAATTAATCTCGTTTGTTGAAAATTCATAGTTTTGATTGAGAATTCAACTATTCTCTTAAAAATTCGATCCTTTCCTTTCAATTAGTTTGGTAGAAAATTCATATTTTTGTACAAAAGTCCATATTTTATAGAAAAAAAGTAATCTTTTGTGGTTGAAATTTCATCTTTTTGGTTGAAGATTGAACTATTTTGATTAAAACTAATCTTTTTGGATTGAAAATTCAACTCGTGTGTAGAAAAAAACAAACTATTTTCTACTTTAAAATCAAACTATTTGGTTGAAAATTAACATTTTTGTTAAAGGTCCAGAATTCAACTGTTTTGTTAAACATTCGTAGAAAATGGTAGAAAGGTCATGGTTTTTAGTTCAAAATTGATTTTTCTTGTTTTGAAATAAATTATTTTGTTGAACATTCTCCTTCTTGGTGAAAAAATTAACTTTTTCTGTTAGAAATTCATCTTGTGGGTAAAAATCTGGAAATCTTAGAAATTTTAAGTGTTTCATATTGAACACAATATGGTATTTACAATAATTTTATTCAAAAGTTTGTATTCTATTATTTCCCTATTTTTGTTAAAAATCATCTTATTTTCCATGTTTTCAGATTATCTCCGCCCTCCCTACCCCGCGGGGGGGGGGGGGGGTGCCATAAAAAAACGATGCAATTTCAACCATGATATGTCATCGAATGATCTCGTCAAGACCTTTAGCAGTATGAATAATAAGCATAAACATTTTTAAAGCAAGTACTGAGTAAGGTCAAGGTAAATTTTTTCAACATAATCACTTCCTAGTTAATTGCACTTTTTTAAGTTGTACATATGTCAAACATGAATATTCTTTAGTTTGAATCGAAAAAATATGTAATAGTTTATATTATGAATAATTAGTTGTTATGAAATAAATATGATAATAAATAAATAATGTATTGTTTTGAAAATTGTTACTTTTCTTTAGTTATGATTATTCTTTATTTATTTTTACATGATTGTTCAATTTCTCTTAATTTTTTATTTGAGTTTCTAATTTCACTGCCTTCGTGAGTTCCATTATATAACACCTAATTCCAGCAGGTTTGCGAGAAGCGAGGTATAATCTAGCGATTAGTAAATCGAGGCAGTAAAGGCAGTTGCAAGGGATTCGACAATTTGAGCCCGGCGATAAGCCAAAATTGTGGCGATTCACATCACCTTCTGCTAAATCCTTAAGGATTCAGCAATTTCTAATCAATACATTATTTCAGTCCAATTTCGATCAATACACAGATTTTTTTTTTTTTGCGAGTGGTTAATAACTATAAGGCTCAATTTAGATGTACGCCTGTTTTTAAGCTTTCTTAAATTCCTTTAATTCATTCAAGTTCTTTGGATAATTCAAATTTTTTCAATTATTCTAGATTTTCAATTAGGTTTTTATATATTTTTTGTTTGTTTGTGCCTGTTTTTGTGTCTAATTTGAGCTTATGCTTATGCTCCTGCTTGTGCTAATAAATATGTACTAATAAATACTTTCAAGATTAACCAAAAATAGCTCAATTAAACCAAAAAACCCGAATATGATAAAATACTTCAATTCTCAACTAGAACACATATATATTCATGATTTGCTACCATAGAAGATGATTTCAAAAAAATACATACATTGTCAACCAAATAGTTAAATTGGCAACCAAGAGGATTATTATTTTTCTACCAAGTAGACGAATTTTTCACAGAATACATACATTTTCAACCAACTGGTTGAATTTTTAGCAAAAAATGGATTAGTAGAATTTTCAGTTATAAAAATTCATTTTCAACAAAATCATTAAATTTGCAACTAAAGAAATGAATTTGTACCCAGGAATGAACTAAAATGATAAATCTTCAACTAAAAAAAATTAATTTTCAACAAATATGTTTAACTTCCGACAAAATAGCTTGAGTGGCTATTAAATTGTTAAATTTTCGAGAAAGAAAATACGAATTTCATTTAAAATAGATTCCAAATAGATCCCAAAATGTGAATTTTCAACAAAAAAGTTCATTTTCAACAGAAAAAGGTGAAACTATGTGAGATAGCACAGAAAAATCTTTCACCTACCCCCTCCCCACATCCCACTCGAAATAGTTCACGTAATTAATGCACTGCGCCATTCCTTCTAATTATTTTTAAACTCTTTTAATTCTTACGTATTCTTATAAATTCTCCTGAATTACTTTACATTCTTATAAACTCCGTTGGATTCTTTTAAATCCTTACATTCAGGTGTATACGTCAAAATTGTTGGTGGTTAACCCCTTGATTTTATCGAATTTGATTACAGTACAGTGAAAATACAATTTCAAAAGAAATTCTTGTATGAATCTTAAAAAAACTTGTTATATATATATATAAATATATATATATATATATATATATATATATAAAACTTTGTTTCAAGAAAAATTATATTTTCAACCGCCCTAATGCATCGTCTAATAATTTTTGGCAAATTCATTCGTATATGTATTAAATTATCAAGAATCGTGACACGTTCTCTGTTTAGAAGTTATGCTCACTGGCTTAAGTTTGATACCATGCATGTTGATAATCCGCTTAATTTCGCGACTTGCTTGTCTTCATCGTTAACTTAAGTTGATAATCTTATGAGGTAGTGCAATATATATAGAGCAAGATCGTAAAACTTAATCAGTTTTCTAACAGCAGGAAGGTAGGTAGGTATGTACACCAAGTTGCTTATCCTGCTTTATCACTCTTCCCTATACAGATACAATATTGTCTGTTTAGTTCCATATTTAGCTACAAGTATGTGCAATGTGCATCTTAAACAAAGATAGAGAAAACCAGTACGAGGTGGATACCAAGAACTGCCCTACAACGGAAAAACATTGTTAAGCGACATTTTTTAGAAAAATCAGTTTTTTGTTTCAGTGAAAACGTGAGAGTAGGCTACGTCTATCATAATTAAAATTATAATTCATAATTATTTATAATGAAGAATGAATATTTAAAACTGCAAATATTGAGCAACTTGACCAAATGCAATGTAGAAATATATGAAAAGTACTTTGTGGTGTCTGAAATTTGTAAGGGAAGTGGAATACGTTACGAAGTACAAGGAAAGAATATACGCAAAGCATTTTGCGGATCTTTTATCTGTACGTAAATTCTGAAGTTGTGAAAATGAGCGCAGTTCCACTGACCAAGCTTCGGTGACGTGGCGTCGCTTATACGTGAGTGGCGTGGCCTATCTTGCGCCTCGGAGGTGGAGGTGATACACAGGAGTAAGCAAGGAGTCCCAGAGTGGTATCCGCCTTCTCTTTCCAACCGATGTATCCCCTCCACCTCTGAGCCTCTGGATACGCCACGCTACTCACGTATAACCGACGCCACGTCATCGAAGCTTGGTCGGTGCAACGGTACTCTATGAGTCTAGCAAATATGTCCAAGCGAAGAAATCCGCAAGTGACATCTGCTCTTTACCGGCCCCCCATCATCACCCCCATGCCAACCATGTCGTTTGCGGATTGTTTTTGTTGCAGGGTGGGCCGACGACGCTCGATAAGTTTACGGCGCAAGTGCACTAAAAAATCTTTCAAATTTTAAGTGACTATTCTATGACTCCAGAATAGAGAGAAAAATCTTATAAGACTTCAGATAATTTGGTTGAATAGTAGAAGAAAAGTCTATTTATTTTCAAAAACAGAGTGACTGCAAAAAGTCTACTAATTCTCAAGAAAATGTCTATTTTATGACTCCTGGATAGACAGAGAAGTCTGATGACATTTCAGCGAATTTGATGAGATAATAGAAGAAAAAGCCAATACATTTTCAAAAACAGAGTAACTGGAAAAATTCTACTAATTTTCAGGGAAAAGAATTTCAAAAACCAAGCGATTCTTTCCGATATTAAATGAACATTCCTCTAGAGTTTAAGTGCCAGTCAAATAATTTTTCAGAAAAAAGATTCAAGCAACTAGTCAATAAATTATATTAAAAAGTATATCTGATTTTATTAGAGGGTAAACGGATTTTTATATGAATTGTGAAAAAGAATCTATAAAATGAGTAGTAGAAGAATAATTAAGAATACGGGCTTATAGAGTTCCGTCGACAGTCACTAAAAACTCTAAATGCGCAGTGAACGTTTTCCGTAACACCACGCACGATGCGCGTTTTGCCCGTTGTGCGTCTGTTGCGTTGTTTACTTATTGCTGCTTGTGATTTTATTTTCTTGAATAGTATTTGATGGGTCGGGCATTTTCTTTGATTGGGAAATGACAAGGGCATTATTTTCTAATCCAGAATTTTTGTTAATACTCAGTTTTAATAAAAAAAAGTTATTCAGTCACATTATATTGAAGTTCTTATATTTCATAATACGAGATTTTATTAAGACCAGTTTGAAAATCTTGAACATGGCTTTGATTCCAATTAAAATTTTAGATATCAAGTGCTTTAAATATTATTGAATTGTAAATACTAATTGTCGAATCAAGACAGACTTTGGAGTGCTTTTCGAAATCCTATAACTATAATATTTAAATTTAAGAATGTAAATTCAAAACAAGTCAAAATTTAAATTACACTTTAATGTCCAAAATTCAAATTTAATCGTTGTATTTTTGGTTTTTTCAATTTCCAAGAATTTTGTACCTCAAATATTGAACCCTCTTCTTCATTATTATTATTCTTTTCAATTCTATATACGTAATATCTTTGAATCTCACATAATAAAAACTGTCGTTAATATTATCTACCAATTTTCATCCTTTTGTCAATAACCCTGAAACTTATATAAAAAATTGGAAAACATGATTATGAGAAAAGTTCATTAGGAACGTGTTCCACGTTACAGAAGAATGATTAAAAAAATGAAAATTACGCATTTTCAAAATAAAAATGTCAAGAATGCCATTCGACCACCGTGAGGCTGAATCATTTTCAACCTGAAAGTTCTTGCACTCGACTTTTCTCACAGAATTCTTTTTCTTCTGATTTCGATGTATTTTATATTCGAAAGAAAAATAAAGTATTGCGCACTTTTTGAAATGGGCTGAATTTGAATTTAGGAACAATTTTTTAAAGTGAACTTCTTTTGGGGCAAGAGTGCACTGAAAAAAACGACCGAATGTACAAATGTACGTAAGACCGAACATACTACCGTACGCACTATGCAATTATGCATTATGCAATCTCATCAAAACACATGATGATTCCTCACGAAAAATGTAAAAATTAATTTTTCAAAGTTACACTTCTATCGTGTGGCCCCACTGACACACTGTTTTTTTTACATATTTTTAATTATTTTTTCAGGAACTGTTATTACAAATTTGAAATTGAGTACAAAAGCATCATATAAAAATTGAATCACATAAATTGAAATCAATTGGATACTTCGCTTTTTATGAAGGTTTTTGTATAGCAGAAAATGATTTTCTGTAACTATGGTCATTAAAGCGCTTTAACACTCGACTGTACTTTATTTACATATTTTGTATTAATTTTTTGGAAAAGTTATACTACTTGTTAATCTTAGTGAAAAAGTATCATAAGAGAACTGGATGAATAATTGAAAACTGTGCGTTTTATGGAAGTTTTTTAATAGCAGGATATCGTTCTTTGTCATTGAGTTTATCAGAGAAAAAAGTTAAAAATTTCAGAAAAACCGCAAATATCTACCATTTATATAGAAGAAGATAGTTGAAAACAATCAGAATTTGTTCAAACAATTATTTTTGCTAAATTTTATTAGCTTGTTATCACCTCGCTCTGAGTGAAAATCGGACAAAATGTAGAATATTCCAGAAAGAAACCGCAACTTTCTAACATTATTGAAAGACTAAGATATAAATGAATGAAAAACTTTCAATATTTAAGAATGATACTCAAGTGTTTAAGCAATTATTTATGTTACATTCAATTTATCATTGGTTCGTTCTGATTAAAAAGTAGAAAATAAGTTGAAAAATTCGGAAAAACCGCGACTTTCGAACTCTACTCTGAGGCAAAATTGATAAAAACAATAATATATTGTTGGAAAAATGTATACAAACATCTAGGTAGCAAAACCCTATTTTTCACTTATGGTGGTTTTTTGGGACCCTGCAAAACAGACTTATGGGGTTGATAAAAAATAAGTTTTGATACTTATTCTATGACTAATTTTAAATAGAAATGTTGAGTTTCATATCGATTCTAAACTTTATGGGACTTGCGGAACCTCAAGAAAATCAATTAATTAAAAAAAAAACTCATTTATTTTTTGTACATTCAAACAAATTTCCGAGCGATATGCATAATAATAAAAAATAAACCATTGCCTAATGCAGTTTTGGACCACCCTAGTGTACAATGTTATCGAAAACTAATAAAAATATGTGATCATGGATCCATTAAAAGATAATAAAATGTTTTAAGAGTAACGTGGAGTCCTCATAACTTTAAAGAACCCTAAGAAAGTTTAAATTAAAAAACCTCTTAAAAGCTTATTTATACGTGGGTATACTTCATATTGTAAACTCGTAAAGCATAAAAATACGGTGAAAGTTAAGATGTAAACTTCCATTATTTCAAATTAGTATATATATTATTTATATATTTTTTATCCGTTTTTTATGGACTTAAACAAGCGTAACTCTGTGACACTTTCAACAATCATAAATCGCATGGAACATTATAAAAGCAAACTACAAAGCGTACTACTGCAATTCCAATCCTGAAAACGTAAATAAAATATGCCAGAGTCAGGCTCTCGTTAACAATTCTGCAACACAAGAAGTAAAACTCAAACTCAGTGAGATGAAAATAAAATAAAATGATAAACATGTTATTTATAACACTTTTTTTTATTTACATCGAGAAATAAAAACGTAGTTTAAAGTAGATAAATATGACACCATATCAGATCGATATTTGTAATATGTTGGGATCATCCTCTGGAATCCTTGTCCCGGCTTAAAAGTTTAATTTCCAAATTGAAATTGATAACTAATTAACAATTATTGAATGTACTTCAAGAAGTAAAAATGTTATTACATTGGAATTATTCATTAAAGTAATAAAATTTGTATTGCATAATCTTTTCATCTGATAACACAGAAGGTATTTGCAATAAATGAATTTAGTTCAAAAACGGAGAATGATTGATAATCCCCGTATTTTTTAATACAAAAATTATTTTAGGTAAATTGAAAGTAATATTTTACTTTGATTCTGATGTATTTATTATATATGTATTCTGACTAATTAACGTTTCATTGAAATTATTATATAGGGGAGAGTGGTCCTAAGTCGGCACTGTGGGTCAAGCCGGGACCCTCGCGTTTCTCAGAAATGGTGCGCTGACAATTTTCACTTTAGTTTTCGCTTGACAGTGTGATCAGGGTATTAATTTTTCACGCAAGCGAAATTTCATTTTCTTCTATTCTTATGAAGCAGCTACAGGTGTTTAAATATTTTGAAAAGTTCAATCGATTAAGTGCATTCGTTTCTGTGTTCTGTGTGCTTTTGCCTGATAAAGTCGATTTTTTATTCGGATTTGTTTCGTGTGCGTAATAGCATGAAATGTGTAAACATTCATATTTGTCCTGAGTCGGCACCAAGCAGGTGGTCCTGACTCGGCACCTTTTTTTTTGCTTCTGCTGTTATTTATGTGTTATTTTATTTTGTTGTGTTTCAATTCCATATCACTCGTCTCTTGTTGGTTTTCTAATTCAGATCGATTGTGTTTGACTGCATGTTGCTTGTCTCTGGTAGGTGTCCATCCTATAAATAAAGTTTGACAATATTCTGCATGTTTTTTCATTGTGACTGTTTCAAATTTGTCCATTTCCTCCTAAAGTTCACATAACCAGCCCTCTTCCTTGCATTCGAATGAAAAAAATTAGGTGTTGACTCAAGACCAGGGGGTGCTGACTTAGGACGACCATTTTGAGAAATAGCAAAAATCGACTTCTTCACTTTGCGCTGCATTGCGACAGCAAAAATCATTCCACACTGCTCCGAACGACATAAAATTGTAGATCAAGGATCGTACCTGACCAAATACATCAAAACCCTATTGAACCCTGTTTACCCTCTGTTTTCGACACAAAAAAAACATACTGTGCCGACTTAGGACCACTCTCCTTTAACTAATAATTATCTTCAAAGGTAAAAATATGATGACAATATGAATGATTAGAATCGATAAGAAATCTGCTAAAATCCGTTCAAATCCTTTAAAAATCCAATGAAATCGTTTTATATATACCAAAATCTTCATCCTATAAAATCATTGCATATATTCCAAAATTCTAATAAATTATTAAGAACCCATGCGAATTTTTTTAAACACATTAAAATCATACAATCTCTAGAAAATAACATGGAATCTATTGAAAAATCTTAGGATCTTTAAAGATAGTCTACAATATATCAAATTATTTGAAATTCTTTTAATCTGTTTTAAATTCCTTAGAATCTTCAAGAATACCCTCGAATGTTTCAAATGATTTGAAATTATTTTAATTTGTTGGAATCTATTGAAAATTTCTTAGAATCTTTGAAAATACCCTGAAATATTTAAAGTTCTTTGAAATCCTCTCAATTTGTTCAAGTCTATTGAAAATTCCTTTGAAACTTTCAAAACACATCAAAATAATCCAAATCCTTTGAAATCCTTTCAATTTATTTACTATTCTAAATTCTTTGAAATTTTTCCTATTCATTGAAATCTCTTAAAAGTTCCTTGAAATCTTTGAAATGCCCTGAAATATTTCGAATCCTTTGAAATCTATTCATTCTGTTGAAATCTATTACAAATTCCTCGTAATCTCTTAAAGTATCCTAAAGTAATTAAAATTCTATGAAATGCTTTTGATTTCTTTCAATTTTTCAGAAATTACATGAAACCTATGAGAATACCTTGAATTTTTTCAAATTCATTGAAGTCCCTTGAATTTTTTTAAAGCAGCTGAAAATTCCTTGGATTTTAAAGAAACTCTAAAATCTTTGAAATCCTTTGAAATACCTTCAATTTTTTTAATCTATGAAGAATTCCTAGGAATATTTTTAAATACCCTGAAAGATTTCAAATCCTGTGACATTCTTCCAATTTATTTGAATCTATTGAAAATTCCTTGGAATCTTTTTTGCAAAAATCCCTATAAATCTTTTTAAATATTCTTTGAAATTCTTCCAATTTATTGAAATATGTCAAAAGTTCCTGGGAATCTTTGAAATACCCTAAAATATTTCAAATCTTTTGAAATCTTTTTAAATTTTTTCAATCTATTGAAAATTCCTTAGAATATTTGAAAATACCCTTTAATATTCCATACCCTTTTAAGTCCCGCCAATCGGTTGAAAACTATTTAAAATGTATTGAAATCTTCTTATATACAATAACATTTTCGAATCCATTGAAATCTTTGGAAATTTTGCAAAGCTCTTGATATTCAATATTAAAATGCATTACAATGCCTTATCAAGAGCCTTGAAATCCTGTGAAATCTCTTTAAATATTTGAAAATCTCATCAAATTTTTGAAATCCTACGAAAAACTTCCATTCTTGTGAAATTTTTTTCAAAATATAAAAATATTATAAAATGTTTCGAAATTTTGAATATCTATTAAAATCCCATAAAAATCATCTTGCATTTTGTTAAATAACTTAAAATCATTGAAAATACCATAAAACTTTTAAAATGTATGATGGGCTTCAAAATCCTTATGAAGTTTATAAAATTCTTTGTAATCGATAACATTTGTTTTCAATTTCTTAAAATGCCTTGAAATCTTTGAAATAATATTGAATCCCCGTCCGCTTCTGCAACTGATATGTACAAAGAGCGCGGAAAAATGAATTAGTAGCAGATCTAATTGTTATTTTTACATATAAAATACAGGGTCTTTTTTATAACAAGTTGGACTGACTTTCTGTAGATCAGATGGAGGGTGCTTTTTATGGGCAGGATGTGTGATGGGGGATGTCAGGAACAAAATGCGTACTCGAAAAGTTGCCTCCGAGCATTTGCGGAGTGAATATCGCGCGAGAAGTAAACCCTTTTTGTAGGCTTCCGTCACGCTGCTGAAATAAACCGCACACTCCAGCAGCACCGGTCAAAATCAGCTTAGTTGTAGATTGCATCCTCTCCATACGCCTGCTCAATCATGGCGAAAGTCCTGGTTGCAGTCTTTCCAATTTTAACACAAAACTTCACCGCTCAGCGCTGCTCGAGCATGCGGTCCATTTTGAGAGCGTGACGGAAGCCTACAGAAAGGTTTACTTCTCGCGCAATATTTACTCCGCAAATGCTCAGAAGCGACTGATTGAGCATTCATTTGGTTCATGATATCTCTCAGCACCCATCCTGCCCATAAATCCCTTTGTTCCTCTGTCTGGGCTACAGAAAGTCAGTCCTACTATTTATGGAACTTTGAGAGCGTGACAGAAGCATGCAAAAAGGGTTTACTTCTTGCGCAATATTTACTCCGCAAATGCTCAGAAGCGAGTGTTTAAGCATGCCTCTTTAGTTCATGACATCCCTCGTCACCGATCCAGCCCGTAAGTTCCTTTATTTCTCCGTCTGGACTATAGAAAGTCAGTTCTACTATTTATGGAAGTTTGAGAGCATGACAGAAGCCTGCTACAAGGGCTTAATTCATGCGCAATATTTACTTCGCAAATGCTCAGAAACGAATGTTTAAGCATGCCTCTTTAGTTCATGACATCCCCCGTCACCGATCCAGCCCGTAAAGCCCTTTATTTCTCCGTCTCGGCTATAGAAAGTCAGTCCTACTATCTATGGAACTTTAAAAGCGTAACAGAAGCCTGCAAAAAGGGTTCACTTCTCGCGCAATATTTACTCCGCAAATGCTCAGAAGCGACTGGTTAAGCATGCCTCTTTAGTTCATGACATCCCCCATCACCGACCCAGCCCGTAAATCCCTTTATTTCTCCGTCTGGGCTATAGAAAGTCAGTCCTACTATATATGGAAGTTTAAGAGCGTGACAGAAGCCTGCAAAAAGGGTTTACTTCTCGCGCAATATTTACTCCGCAAATGCTCAGAAGCGACTGATTGAGCATGCCTCTTTAGTTAACGACATCCTCCATCATCGATGCAGCCCGTCAATCCCTTTATTTCTCCGTCTCGGCTATAGAAAGTCGGTCCTACTATTTATGGAACTTTGAAAGCGTGACGGAAATCTGCAAAAAGGGGTTACTTCTCGCGTGATATTTACTCCGCAAATTCTGGGAGGTGACTGTTCGAGCATACATTTGTTTCTTGACATCCCCCATCACCTATCCTGCCCGTAAAAAACTCCCTCTATTGCTCCGTCTGGGCTTTAGAATTTTAGTCCTACTACTTATGGATCAGATCCTATATCTTAAATTCATGTCACAAGATTGTCATTACATATAAAAAATCATAATTACAAAACAGGAGCCTACTGCTCAATCTCGCAAATAATTATTTTTACACTTCTCGTAATTAATATGAGTAGAAAAAGATGTTTTATGTTGGTCTAAATACTTCTTTCCATTCAATTCAAAATCGTGCAATTCCAACTCTTCGATTTTCACACGTATGAAGTTGACTACATATGTATGTACGAAATCGATTTTGGAAGCGGCTGTTCTCGGTCGAGCCATCCAAACGATCGGTCGTAAAATCACTCGTCGTTTTCCACTCGGCTTGAGGGCATTTTCGGGCGAATACCCTCATATAAAGTAAGCTAAACTGAATAGCAAGCTGAAATGATGAAGGATTATGGCGAAATCTATCGACATCGAGGATAGATCGTAAAGCAGACGAAAGCCAAAAATTCCTCGTAAACGGTACCAATTTTCACTTACAGTGTGCCAAGAATCCTTCGAGGGTGTAAGGTGCTCAAGAAAAGCTCATGCACTGAAGCCATATACTTCAAAAAGTTAAATGTAGAAGTGTGAATAAAATGTGGCACATACCAAGCTATTTCAGAAAATGAAACCTTTTCCAAACGCAACAATTTCAAAGCTTTAATGCTTCAAGATCAATGCATATATCCAACCCAACCAAAGTAAATCCTGGAATATTTTTTCCCGAATGAGTTTTCCTGTATATGGATATGAAATTATTGATCTTTTCAGACCCTAAGTAAAATTTTACAAAAGTTTTATTCATTTATATCAAATTTTCTGAATTTTGGTTGTATTCTATCCAATACCCCTTCCCGAGATCCATTCCTATTCTATTGCATAACTTTTTATCACATTCCCGTATTATCTATCAAAAGATTAGGTCTATTTATGCCCTCAGTCCACCTGTTGCACCCTCAAAAATTCTATCTATTCCTTATCTTTTTTTATCAATTTTTATCCCATTACTATTGACTAGAATTTTGCTCTATTTAACGCGATTGATCAATATTTATGGGTACTATTCCTCTTTTTAATAATTCCGTCCTCATGTGCCTCGTTTTAACAATCTTTCAGCATACATTAGGGCAGTTCTTATTCATACTTAGTGAAATTTTGATTACACTTAGGAGTCGCACAAAGACCATGAAGTTCCCCATTGATTTAAAATGGGAAAAAGTCAGCTTTCTGTAAATGTAATATTTAAACGCGATGATATGTTACAAATAAATCCGTGTCACAGTATATTGTTCAAAATTCGTTCCAAAATGAGAATCAATCATAAATTTTGAGGTAGAATGATTTTAAACTACTCTCATGGATTTTTAAAGGAAACCTCATAAGTGCAAATTTGTAATTTCACTTTATATTACGGTTGATTAACGCTTTTTGAAATGTTTTTTCATAAATATCATAAATCGGTCATTTAGTAATACCAGTAATCCTTGAATTTATTTCCAATTGTTTAAACAATAGTAATTGGTGTAAACATTTTTTTCAGATCGGTGGCAAAATGAACGTGTTCTATAGACCTAATTACTTCTTTAATCAATGATAATAATATATATTAATTTGTCTAAATAATTTTACAGTTATTTAAATAATGCCTGTTGGTTCAGGTATATAGTTTATGCAAAAAAATCAGGAGAAACATTTTATCTAACCAAATTTTTGACAGATTTTCGTAATTTCAGGTCCTAATTTGTTTTCTAAGAATACTCGTAAATGTTCAAACAAATGCAAATTGTACAAGCAATATTATTTTGTTTGAATATTTTTTCTTCGCCAATTTTTGAAAGATTAAACATTTTTTAGGTACTGCTATTTATTTCATTTTGCTGGTTTCATGGATTTTTCAAAAGTAGGGAGGATAGAATGCATTTTTTTGTCATTTTCTCACAGATTCAATTGGTATGAGTTATCTATTTCTTTTGCATGAAATACCATAAGTAGAATAAAACTGAGTTTATAGGAAGAACGCAAGAAAATAATTCAATTATTTTTGGTTAAAAAGTCTACTATTATGTTTTTAGTTTAAAATTTATCTAGCTTTGTCAAAAATTTCACTATTTGCTTGAAAATTTGATTATTTGGTTGAGAATGCAACTATTTCGTTAGAAAAAATTTTTTTCGACATAA
The DNA here is from genome assembly GCA_932178445.1 of Andricus quercusramuli. NCBI lineage: Eukaryota > Metazoa > Arthropoda > Insecta > Hymenoptera > Cynipidae > Andricus > Andricus quercusramuli. The sequence goes on along the minus strand of CAKNXH010058675.1, from coordinate 11,341 downwards.
ATTGAATTACTTGGTTGGAAGTTGAAATAATTTTTTGAAAATTCATTTTTTGGTCTGGAGATTCATCTTTTTCGTTGAAGATTTAATTTTTTCATTTTCAGGAAATTAATGTTCTTGGTTGAAGAATCATCTTTCGACTTAAATGATTGAGTGTTTTTTTTTATTTCTTTCTTTTGTTGAAGATTCATAATTTTAGTTGAAAATTCATCTCTGTGGTTAAAAATGTAACTATTTTGTTGAGAATTCGTATTTTTTCGTAGAAAATTTATCTTTTTAGTTAAAAATTCATCCTTTTTGGTTAAAAATACAACTCACATTTCATTCACAGATGCGAAAATAATTCTGATCAACTGTTTTATCAAAGGATCAACCATTTTTTCCAAATTCATTATTTTTGGTTGAAAATGAACATTTTGTTAGAAATTCATATTTTTGGTTTGAAAATGCAACTGTTTGGTAGAAAATAATTCGTCTTTTTGGCTTGAAAATTTAACAATTTAGTGGAATTTTTCTTCTTTCTTGGTTCAAAACTCGGCTTTTTCGTTTAAAAATTCATTGCTTTTGGTTGAAAAAAATCTCATTTTTTTATAATAAATTCAACTATTTTGTTAGAAAATTATTCGGATTTGGTTGAGGATTCAACTATTTTGTCGAAAATTCGTTTTTTGGTTGAACTCTACTGTGTTTGATTTCAAATTATTATAATGTTTTGATAAAATACTATCAATTATTATATTTTCATTTGAGAATTAATCTATTTCGGTTAAAAATTTATGTATTTTGTATGTACTTTTCTCCGATTTCTTCAATTAAAATTGTTTCTGAGATACGAAATACTACTTTATGTTGATAATGAGATGTTCACAATAATCATTTAAACATTTTATTGTTGTTTTTAGTTATTTCATCTCAGAGTGGAGTTGGAAAGTCGCGGTTTTGTTAAAAAAATGTCCACTTTTCGTCGACATATTAGAGTTGAGTAATACTTAATTATTATTAACAAATAAAATGGTTTAAACAATTTATTATTATTATCAATAATATTCTTTTAGAATAATGCTAGAAAACGGCAGTTTTTACAAAAAATTTTAACTTATTGTCAAATTTTGAATTAGAGAGAGGTGAATAATTGATCTAAGTTAACAAAATTAATAGTTCAAATAATTCATTATTATTTCAAATATTATCTTTGAATGATGTTAAAAAGTTGCGGTTTTGTCTGAAATATTTAACTTTTTATCCACTTTTCACTTAATGTTTGATAATAATTATTAGAATTTAATAGACATGATTGCTTAAACAAATTATTGTTACAAACTATCTTCTCCTATAGTAATGCTAAATAGTTGCGGCTTTTTCTAATTTTTTTAAACTTCTTGTCAAGTTTTCACTTGGTGGGTTAATAATTAATGCAAGTTAGGAACAAATACTGAAAATTCAAATTAATTTAAACAAAGAGGCTCTCAATAGCTAGTTCAAGGAAAATTCACATTTATTATGATCCATATAGAAAATTTAAAGAATATTTCAAATATCTTTTTTATTTGAGGAAAATATATTCATAACAAAGAAAGAGATAGTTTGAAGTATGATTCTCTCTAATGTTCAATCATTATATTTGCTCATAATTAAAAGGTAAATTGAAGTCAAACATTTTAGAAAAAACCGCAATATTCTAGCACTTATCTAAGAGGATATAGTCATAAACAATAATAAATGGTGTAAACAATTATTTTGGTTCATTTGCATTAATTGTCTATCTAGTATTAGTGAACAATAAGATAGCTATAAACAATAATAATTAGTTTAACCAATTATTCTTGCTAAATTGTATTGAATATTAACTCACTTCAAGTGAAAAGTGAACAAAAAGTTGAACATTTCAGAAAAAACCCGCAATTTCTAGAATTATTCTAAGAGAATATTATTGAAAATAATAATGATTCACTTGAGCAATTGTTATTGTTAATATTCATTAACTACTACCTCACTGTAATTAAAAATTGGACAAAAAGTGGAATATTTTTGAAAAAACCGCGATTTTCCATTCTTATTCTAAGAGAAAATTTCTAAAAACAATAATAAATTGCCATAACAATGTATATCAACATCTTATTACTGGTACAAAGTAGGATTTCATGTATTGACAATAATCTGAATGATATTCAGAAAGTAATATTTTATTCATATTTTATGACTAATTGTGAAGAAAGGTATTGAGCTTCAACTCGATTCACCTAAAATTGACGATTCTGAATAAAATTGAATAAAACTTTATGGGGCTTTTGCGCCACCTCTGAATATCATTTTTTCCAGAACAAAAAAAATGGAATAATTTTTTTTTGGACTCGAACAAATTTCCGGGCGATATGCATACAAATTTGAAAGAAAAATTCCAATGCATTTTTGGATCACCCTAAGCTAAATTGTGTAAGCTTGTATTAATGTAGAGCAGAAATGGACAGAATTCTCAAGTTTGAATATCCTTGCTTTGGATCTGATGCCTGCCATCAAATACTTAGCTCGTAATTAGGGTTAATCGTTTCACTCCTAACGAGCCGCCTGGCAGCTTTGATTTTGCTTCGCGATTTCCACGAGATTCCCATTCCATGCGTGAGCTTTCCCCATACACCCCATACAAATGTGCTTACTGCTACACAGACGAAATTCCATGTTTACTGACATGTTCCTCCCTGTTCAGATAGTCTATGTAAGGTCGTTATTTGCTTCGTGCGTAAGAGGTCGTCCATAAAAATTTTAACACCTTTCGTGAAATTATATTACACAAATTGATTTTTTGAAGTATATGTTTTTTAAAAAACTGATTTTGGAAAACATACTTCTTTTTAAGCCTTCCTGTGCAATTTTGTTACACAATTTGATGTTTTTAGGTTTATGAATTTTAAGATTTCCTCTTCAATATTTTCATGATTTGGAGCCTCTGTGTATCATCACTAATCCATTGAAATTTGACAAAATTGTTATATTATCTATCTTTATGATGTTTATTTTTTATGCATTAACTGTGATTACCTGCAATCATTATGATTTTTGGATCGCGAATATGAACACGTTTTCCATTGTTTCCTACCTCCAGAAGTTCACTAGATACTTGTAGAAAACCATAGCAGATGCCAACTGTTTGGTCCAATATTTAGACGGTGAGACGGAACAAGACATCATGGTCTTGAAGACATATTCTAGACATATTGAGGAAATTCAAATAAATCTCAAGACCAAATATTTTCACCCGGGACTTTATAGACGGCCACACATGCAGTTACAATCTACATTCATAAAACGGGGTTAAGCGGGACAGTATATGGTAAAGCGGGTCACCCGAATTTTTTCATTCAATGACTGAATTTATTCCGTTTTCTGCTTAAAAAGGGGTGTCCTACTTTACCCCACATGTCCGAATAAGCCCCGCTTTAACGTATTATATCAATATACGTATATGGAAATACATTCTGAGTTTCTTCAGTTGTGTGAGTGACGAACAGAGCGATAGCTGATGTCTTTGAATTCCCATTTCTCTATCTCTGATTGCTAACGTCTATCCAATTCATGTTAAACTCTCGTTAACGTGAGAAATGTCAAAAGGTCATGGTCGCCAAAAGGATTTATTCCAAGTAAAGGACGGGAACTATTCTTACGTTAATCTCTTATTATAGAAATAAAAGTGAAATGAAATTTTAATTTTTGTCGCTATCAGAATTTTTGTATCATTGCCATTTATAACTAATATTTCGAAACAATTGTTATCAGGAAAACCGTGTTTATGATTCGTTGGAGGTATCAAGTATCTTTTCTCGCCGTCTGTGACATTTATGGGTCTTCCTTGTGCTTTGCTTTTTTTAATACTTTTTTTGACGAATGGAGTATGGTTGTATTTTCTCTTTTCACATAGTGAAAAGGATGGTGAACAAAAATAGGATATGGTTGAATTTTCACTTTTCGTATAATGAAAAGAAAGGTTAACGGAAATCGGATATAATTGTATGTTCACTTTTCACATACTTAAAAGAACAGCTACTGGAAAAGGATTGTGAGGGTGTGCTCTAACAACTGGAAATGGGATAAGATTGTATTTTCACTCTTCACATAATGAAAAGAACGGCTACTGGAAAAGGGGTAGAGATGTGTTCATACTACTGGAATTGGGAATGATTGTTTTTTCACTTTTCATATATGATGAAAAGAAAGGTTGTCGGAAATGGGGTATAGTTACATTTTTACTTCTCACATAATACAAAGAAAGTTTAACGGAAATGGTATATGGTTACATATTCACTTTTCACGTAAGGAAAAGACATTTTAACGAAAATTAATGAGATAGGGTTGTATGTGCATTTTCCACATGATGAAAAGAATGGCTACTGAGAAAGAGGTAAGACTGTGTTCTAACTACTGGAAATGGGATACGGTTGTATTTTCACTTTTCACATAATGAAAAGAAATGGGATATAGTTGCATTTTCACTTCTTAACATAATGAAAAGAAAGATTAATGGAAATGAGATATGGTTAAATTTTCACTCATCACACAAGGAAAAGAAAGGTAAACGAAATAAATGAGATAGGTACTGGAAAAGCGGTTAGGGTGTGTTCTAACTACTGGAAATGGGATATGGTCGTATTTTCATTTTTCAAATAATGAAAGTAAGAATTACCCGAAATGGGATATGGTAGTATTCACACTCTTTACATCATGAGAAGAAAGCTTAAGGTAAATGGGATAAAGTTACATTTTCACTCTTCACATAATGAAAAGAAACATAAACAAAAATGAGGTATGGTTTTATGTCCACTTTCCACATAATAAAGAGAACGGCATCTGGAAAAGGAATAAGGGTGTGTTTTTACTACATGACTGAATCTTCACTTTTTACATGATGAAAGAAGAGGCTGTTGGAAAAGGGGTAACGGTGTGTTCTTACTCAGCCCTATCTTTTTTCATATAGAGACCTATTTAGCAAAAAACACGTTACATCCAAGAATGTCCCATTTTTTCTACCCTTCGAGTTGGAAGGAACTACTGGAAATGGGGTATGGTTGTATTTTCACTTTCTACATGATGAAAAGAACGTCTACTGGAAAAGGGGTAAGGTTGTGTTCTTACTCAGCCCTATCTTTTTTTTAGATACAGACCCGTAACAAAACACGCTACATCCTAGAACAGGCCTGCCCAAGCTGGGGAAAACTGCTCATTCACCACATGTTCGAGTTCCACCACCACGTCCCTCTTCGCAGGTCAAGAGGCTTGCGGGGTGGTCGCTCTCGTGAAGTTGAATGACAAGAGGTCGGTGGTGGTGTTAAATTCCCATCTGGCAAATGAGCAGTTTTCCCCAGCTTGGGCAGGCCTGTCCTAGAATGCTTCTTGTCTTCTACCCTTCAGATTGCAAGGGACTTCTGGAAAAACGGGTGTAATTGTGTTTTCAATTTTCACACAATGAAAAGAACGGCTACTGGCAAAGGGATAAGGGTTCATACCTACACAGCCTTATCTTCTTCAGATATAGACCCTTTAGCAAAAAACACGTTGCATCCTAGAATGCCCCTACTATTGGAAACGGGGTAAGGTTACATTTTCACTTTTTACATAATTAGAAAAAGGCTACTGGAAAAGGGGCGTCCTCTCTTCTTCCACGTACAGCTACTTTAACAAAACGCAATACACGCTATGGTCATGAATCTAACATATTTTCACAGATATTTCATTGATTCTGTAATGTTCCACGCAAATCAGTCAATAATTGATCGAGATATCCTATACAGGTAGGAAAATCGATTTTTGGTGTAACATTTTCGTTACATATAAGCTTTTATTTTGCTGCGCATATTCGATTAAAAAGTGCCAAAAATAAAAGTCGACAGAAAGAACCGTTGAGAAAGTACCTGAGTTAGTTCGTTAATTTCCCTTTGTTCAGCAAGAAAATCGAAATCTCTCGAATCGAATTGCAATCTTGTAGAATCTTGGCAGTAACCAAAGAAAGTCATTGTTCCCAAGGCGATGAGGCTGAGTTTGCTATTAAAATACGCTTCTGCTCTTCTAGAAGAGAAAAGGAAAGTCGAGGAAGAAAGTGATGAAAAAAGTGAAAAAAAGGTGACGACAGAAGAAAGGAAACGAGGAGGAAGAAGAGGCCTGGGTCCTTCCTATCCACGTGATGAATGCCATCTCCCTGGGCAAGGCGATAAAAACACCTGGAAAACTCATTTTCCCACTATCCTGATTCTTATTTTCTTCGGCCAGGGAAAATCGAGTTTCACATGCGACAGTTAACCAGCCTCTTTCCCTCCGTACATTATTGTATAATGTATATGGCCCTCTATTGAAACTTTTTTTTCACCCTTCGTTCACTCGATTGAAAATAAAAACTCATCAAGATTGATATTATACTTTCAAATTTTCTTCTACACTTGCATGATATATTGCAGACATTATCGTCAAGTTTCAAGAAGATGTCTTACTTGATGGCAAAATGTAACTTGAATTATGCAAACTACAATGTAAAGTAGAGGGGGAATATAAATTCGGATAACAATTTTTTGAAATGCTTGGAAAAAAATTAGTTAAAAAAATGTTCTTGAAGAATTTTTTCCGGTTTTCAAGCAACTTCTCCTTTGTTTTAATGCGAACTGAATTGTTTTCGTTGAAAACTTATTTGTTTGAGTTAAAAATACTATTATTTTCGTAGAAAATTCAACATTGGAATTATTAATTTTTAATTGAAAATTCAAGTAGTTGTACGAAAGTTGAAATTCTTTGTTAAAAGTACACTTGTTTAAGATTGATAATTTCATTTCAAAATTCAATTATATATTTTGTTAAAAATTGAATTATTTTGTTGAAAATTGAACTATTATGTTGGAAATTCAATGATTTAGTTGAAAATTCCATAATCTTATTAAAAATTTATCTTTCTGTTCTAAAACTCAAATGTTTTATTGAAATTTTGTCTTTTTGAATTAAAAATTCATTTTTCGTGGGTGAAAATTCAATTGTCTTCTAAAAAAATTCGTCTTTTTGGTTTAAAGGTTTGAATATTTAGTGAAAAATGCAACTGTTCTTGTTAGAAGTTATACCTTTTCTGTTCGAAGAATCGACGATTTGGTTAAAACTTCGTTTTTGAAGGTTGAAAATTCCACTATTTTGTTGAAAGTTCATCTTTTCGGACTTGAAAGTAAACTGTTTACTAAAAAGTTCGACTTTTCAGTTTGGAAGCTCAGCATTGTATTCAATATGATGTCTATAAAATAACTTTTATTCAAAAGAATCTATTCTCTTATTATTTTCCCATTTTCTTGAAAAATGACCCTATTTCCCCTGCTTTGAAAGTATTTTCTGTAGTGAGGTCTGTTAAATTATTATTTCGGTATGTTTTGTATTTTATTCAAGGCACGTTTTTTTCTCATCAAATTAAATTGAAGAAGGAAATTAGATTTAAAATGGGAGGGGTGGGGGTTGGTTTCCGTATATGTGACTTCACCCTCTCGGATTCAAGCTTTGTGTGATGATCGCTGTCGAAGGAGATGTAACATTATTTTTTTTCTCACCGGGGATTGATTTTGTTTCATATATAAATTTTTAGTAATAGTAACGTTGCATTTCAAACTCATCTTGGTGATATTGATTATCATAAAAAAATGCGTTCAATTTTCGTTTACTCTGTCCTATTATGTAAACTGTAACCAACAATATATGTATATTGATCCCAATACTGACAGGACATTAAAAATAGCCCTAACCATTTTACAATTGAACTTGATGAAAATACATATTTACAATTAAATCATAATGAAGAGGAAATCAATGAATTGTCGATTGATTCAAGGAAGTTATGATTCCAAAGTAGCCATAACAAGATTATAGCGGATTCTTCTTCTTCTTGAAAAGAAAACTCATAAGCCAAAACTTACTCGTACAAAGAGGTCTTTATGATTGAATAAAGTTCAAAGTCGTTACGAGTTTTATGGTGGCTTATTCTGTGACATATAAGGTAATTATTCAAACTAAACAAATGCAATACTTTTTGAAAATACTTTATGTTCCTTTAGATGCAATTTTGGTCGTCTTTTTCATACAAATAATTACTAATGGACAATACGAATATTTCCCATGACTTTTGAAACGATTTTTCTAATACTAATTATATATATATAATAATGGTAAAATCTAATGGTAATATTCTAATGGTAATAATGGAAATGGTCGACATTTTTTAAATTATAATTTAAGCAATTATTCATTCCCCAAAAATGTAAAAAATGATCGTATTTTCTGATTAAAATGTAATAGTTTGTCATTGTTTAGAGTAGTAATTTTTTTAAAAACATTTCGTAATTAATTAAACAATTACTTACTGTTTATTCTCAAAATGTCTAATCATTGACCCAGAGATGTGCAGTTTTTTCTCAAATTGGTATCCTATGCTACTCTTTGTTAAATAATTATATGATTTTGATACATTCCTTTTAATTTTTAATAAATTTCTATTTGTTCAAACAATTTTTTTGATAAATTTACAGAAATAAAAAAAAATACATATAATTATTTTTCTGACTGTGTAGTGTATAAAAAGAATATATTAACCAATTTTTTATTGTTTAAACAAATACAATTTGTTTAAACAATTACTTTTCCAAAAATATTTTTCAAATCATATTTTCTGAATTGAACATAATATTGAATAATTTCAAGGAGTAATAAATTCTGCTAAAAACTTTATGTTATTGTTTATACAATTAATTATTGTTCTTTCTCAAATTTCCTTCAAATTGAGTATGGATGGTTTAAATCTTCTTTGGCGCAATATTAAATAAATCATCAAAGTCATAATAAAATTTGAATTATAAAAGTGTATTTATCGTTGCTTTCTTCATATTTCTTCATAATTAGACTGCATATGTAATGGATTTAGATTATATTTCATTATAGCATTTTAAAGTCTTGTGAATATCAATCTGACATACTGGAAGACACAAAAAATATATATTAAAATATATTTACGAAAATAATTCCATGTTTAATATTTTCTATTATTGATCCACATTTTTTAATAGAAAACTGCTTGTACTAATAAAAATTGTTTAAACAATAATACGACGTTTTTAACAAGAATTTACTACTCCTCGGCATCATTCAATATTATGTTTAATTCAGAAAATACGATTTAAAAAATATTTTTGGAAAAATAATTGTTCATATATTCTTCCTATACACTACTCAGTCAGAAAAATAATTATTTCTATTTTATTTCATTTCTCTAAAGTTATCGAAAAAAAAAATGCTTAAGCAAATCAAAATTGTTCGAACAAATAGAAAAATCGTAAAACAATAAAAGATAAGTATAAAAATTATATAATTATTCAACAAAAAGTAGCATAGGATACCAATTTGAGAAAAAACTGGACATCTCTGGATCAATTTTTAGAAATTTTGAGAAGAAACAATAAGTAATTATTTAAATAATTATATAATATTTTTTTGAACAATCACTGCTCCAAACAATGACAAACTATTACATTTCAATCAGAAAATACGATTTTTTTCACATTTTTCGGGAATGAATAATTGTTTAAATAAGTTACGTTTGTTCAAACAATTTAAAAAGTCATGGGAAATATTTAAAATGTCCATTAGTAATTATTCGTATGAAAAAGACGACGAAAATTGCTAAAAAGTAACAAAAGTACGTGAAAATGTAGTTTTTTGATTTTTGGGTCATATTTGGGGCGCTGTGGGGGGGGGGGGTAAGAGTGGGTAAAAAATAAAAGTTATTAGTACGCTTTTTTCATAGGTATTCCTCTTCAATCCCTAAGAAGTTTGGCAAGTTTCGATCAAACCCTCAAGTATGAGTTCAATTTTTCGAAAATCCAAAATTTCCCCATATTAATTAAATGGGATTTTGAAGTGCCCAGAGGTGTGGGGGGGGGGGTGTTGTCATAAATATTCATAGCCTGAAGTTTCGAAAGAAAATTCATCCGGGCACAGAGTTCCATATTTTCGAAAAAACGTTCATTTTCCCAAATGAGAAGATTAAAAAATATTCACAGTCTTCATAGCATTTCAGAAAAGATTTTTACTGCATGGATGTGTTTGGGGGCGTGTTGTGATAAGAATCCATAACCTGAAGTCTACAAAAAAAAATTCATCCGGGCACACACTGTAAAAACTAGGATTCGATTTAGAACTTAATTTGGTATTAAAACAGTTCACGCAACAACAAAATTGCACCTCAGTTTGATCCGCCAATCTAATAAAATAGGGTCGATTTTTGGATTGAAATAGGCTCGAAATGAGAATCATCTGTCAATAACTAAATCTGATAGAACAAATTCTAAACTGTCAAGTTTAGAAACCAAGGTAACCCATAGGGCTGAAGCTCGCGACATCTGAGTGTGACGGTTCAACATTAATTCTTACGAATTCTTAATTTAATCTATTTTTTGTTTTTTGTATGATTGAAGCTTTGAATAATTGAAACAGTGCACCCTCTGAACAACTTTAGTTCGCTATCTTAGATCATTGATCAATCTGAAGTTAGCAAGCTAAACAATACCGAAACTGCTGCTAAAATAAACTATTTGTAAGATCATATTAGAACGCCCAAGAAAGGATCCCAGATAAAAATGAATGCCTATAGTTTTTACTGTGCGAAATTCAATATTTTCGAAAAATGATCATTTTCCTGAAGGAGAAGATCGAAAAATATTCAAAGAGTCCTTAAATCTTATCAGAAATGATTGGCAATGACTTCCGTTTATTCAAGTATAGTATTTTTTCAAAAAATGAGAAAGAAAAATACTGACAGTCTTTCCAGTTTTCTAGAATTGATTCCTAATGCGAGAGTGGGTTTGTATGGGTGTTCTGATAACAATCTATTGACTGAGCATCACATCAAAAAATCATAGAAACAACGACTTCGACTTTTTCTGAGAATGTTATTTTTTCGTCAAAGAATATTACAGCAATATATTCACCAAGTCTCTTTAGCTTACTAGCATTGATTTCTGATACGTGGGTTGGTTTGATGAAGTGTTAGGGGTACATTATATAGCCTAAGGATTCTCTGAAAAAAACATTAACACAATAACTTTGCATTTTGTGGAAATAACTTTTTTTTGTTAATTACAAGTTTGGAATCTTTACCAAATCTTGACAGCTATATGTAATTTATTTCTTGTGGGTGGATGGACTTTTGGGGATGTTATAATAATAGTCCAGAACCCAAGGACCTTTTTAAAAAATCAATGTCGCTATAACTTTGATTTTTCAGAAAAATGATTATATTACCATAGACTAGGATCGGAAACTATTTACCGGGCCTTTCCAGCTTTCA
>CAKNXH010058674.1:77906-96669 GCA_932178445.1 Andricus quercusramuli | reverse complement strand
GATAACGTAAGGATTTTCCTGCGAGAAAATGAAGAGATGTATTTTTCAACAGAATTTTTTTGTAATGGTCTCGTTGATATTGATGACACTTTTTTCATAAAAATAGATTGAGCCGCTTGATGGTATAGCATTCCGCAGCCGTGTGGGAGGGTGCCGTATGAGCGTAGCGCTGCATGCATGGTTTTTATTTTTTTTACCCATGTTATACCTCCACGAAAAATTCAGCAAAAATATATGTTAAAGCTGATAATCTGAAGATATTTTTGAGAAAAAATGGTAGGTGTATCTCCAAAATATCACATGAAAAAAAAATTTTGACAAATTCAAAAATTTTTTTTTGGTCATATTTTTTATCAAAATTTTTTCATATTTTTTGTTTGCGTTACTCTCATTGATGTATGTAACATATATTTTGTTCATCAAAATCGGTTGAGTGGTTTTCGAGAAAAACCACTTTTTTTATTTTTCTTTCCCCCTCCATAAGTCACTCAAAAATGCAATTTTGAGGTTATCATTGGGGGAAATTATACTTCACATGGGCATGAAACTATGACGTAAATTTGAACTTGATACGTGCGGGGGCAGATTTTACATGCTTAACCGGCTAGGCCCAATCTACTAAAAAAGACGTATTTTCAACCAAGAATGAAATAGTTAAATTTTCAGTTATGAAAATTAATTTTCAACCAAAGGATCAATTTGCAGCTGAAATAATGAATCTTTAAAAAGAAAAAAATGAATTTAAAACAAAGTAGTTCATCTTTCTACCAAATAGTTAAATTTTTAACTAAGAAGATAAATTTTCAATAAAAAATGAAATACTCACATTTTCAAGTTAAAAAATACATATTTTACAAAAAATAGAACAAAACACATGAATTATCAAACAAAAATTTGAATTTTCAACTACAAAACATTTTTTATTCAACGGAAAATGGAATAGTTAAATTTTCATTTAAAAAAAAAACTAATTTGAACAAAAATTTCAAGAGAATAGTGAAATTTTCAAAATAAATGATGAATTCTCAACTAAAAAGATAAATTTTCTACGAAAAAAAGTAGAATTTAAAAAAATATATATACATTTTTGATCAAATAAGTGAATTTTCAAATGAAAAAGATATGTTTTCAGCATTAACAGATTAGTTAAATTAGCTGTCTTAAATGTTAACTTTCAATAGAAAAGATAAATTTTCAATTTAAAAATAATGAATCTTCAACCAATAGAATGAATTTCCGACAAAAAAGACAAATTTTCAATAAATACATGAATTCCCAACCAAATAGTTGAATTGGTAACTACAAAACGTAAATTTTCTATCAAGAATGGAATAGTTAAATTCTCAGTCAAAAAAATATTTTCAGGTGTGAAAATTAATTTTCGTTCAAGAAAAAAAAACGAATTTTGAACACTATAGCTAAATCTTCAGCCGAATTTTCAACAATTTTAAATCGAAATCCTTTGAAATCGATAATTATTACTATTATAATAGTTTCAAATATTAAGATAGTTTTATTATTAATAATTATTGATTTTGGATTAAAATATTCTGAATTGATTTCAATTTAGAACGTAAAAAATTGTCTGGTTTTCTGAATTATTCGGAATCGTAGAATATCAAATTAAAATACTTGATATTTGCACAATTTTCGGTTGAAAGGATTGAAAATTGAATTATTTTTTATTTTTACTTCAAAATAGTGTAAATTTCAATCTCAACTTTAAAAAAACATTTTCGAATTTAAAGGCTTAAAATTGTGCAATTTCAAAAATTGGAATCATATAACATTATGTAATATGATTCCATTATTTTGCTTTCTTCATTAATTTCTGATTTTTAATTTATTATCTTAGAACTGTCCAATTTTTACTTGAAGATTTAAAAAAATAAATCATGCAAAATTGAAAAATATTTTATTGAAAAATTTCAAGAATGAATAATAATTATAAACGAAGCGTTAACAATTAGACAATTTGGAATTAAAAAGTTAAAAATTTTATTGTTTAAAATGAAAATAAAAAAAATTAAACTATCTAAAATAAAATTGATACCGCAGTAATTGCATAATTTCTTTAATTTTGAATGGTAACAATTTTAGAGTTCTGAATTTTCATATTAACGATAATTTTTTTTTCAAGTTTCAAATAAAGTTCGGATTCGTTTACTTTTCATCATTTCACAGTAGAAATATTTTCATTTTTAATACTTCCTATTTAAAATTACTCATTTTTGAGCAGGGGAATTTATTTTTTGATCTTACCAAAATTTGACTAATCAATTTTGATATAAAATTATTATTTTTTTCTTCAATAAAAATTTAAACTTTGCGAATTTCAGAATTCTTGACTAAGAATAAAAATGAATTAAATTCAAATGTTTCTAATCTGAATTTATTCAATTTTGAACGGGTTTAATTAGAAATAGCACAATTTCAATTCCTTTGAATACCTTTCTTTAGAAATGATACGAGTTCAATTACTTTTCATTCCCTTACAAATATTTTCCTTTTTTCCAAATTTTACCTTATTTTTTGAAATTATCAATTATTATTTCAAAAGTTAAAAAACTCTTACTACTTAAATTTTTGTTTATTAATGGATTTTTTAATTGTTTATACTTTTAATGTTAAGAAATAAACACCTTAAGTCAAAGTTGACAATATAAGACTTTCTCTATAGTTCTCAAACAATATTGTAAAAATAGTTGTTCAATAATTAAATACAAATATTAATAAAAAATAATTCATTTATAATAATAAATATATTAGGTGCATGAATTATACAATGATTGAATGAATAATAATAAATTCATTTAAAAAATGAATAAATTAACGAGTTTCCGTTCATTTCCCGGTTACCAAATATTTTTCCAAGTCATTAAAATTAAAAAATTAAAACTTTTATGCCTGAAAAAATGTTCGAAGCATTTGAACTTTTCTAAATTTAAATTGTTAAAAATTAAAAGAAACCAATTTTTAATTCGTCAATTTATAAAATAATTTTATCATACTTTTTTCCAACTTCCAAATTTTCTCGAGATTACAAAAATTTCAAGGAATTTCCCAGAAAAAAAATTTAAAAATTTAAAAGATCTTTGAGTATTTTTAAGAATTCCAAGGAATTTTAAAGATCTGAATTTTTTTTTAAATCAATCAACTTTTTAAAAAAAGAAAAAATAATGGAAACAAATTCCCTGACAATTCCACGTTTTTTCCAGGTATCTGAAGATTTTTCCAGGTATAATTTTTTTTTATTACTGAGCCTTTCAAGTAATTCGTATTTTTTAAAATAATCAACTCGGAATATTTATACAATTTCGCAAGTTTATTACGAATGGTTTTTTTTATTCCTTGTTAATATCTAATTATATCAAAATATTCAAATTTGTATGTAAAACTAAATAACTGTTTTTTTTCATTTGTGAAAGTAACCTGATTGAACGATATATAAATTTTTAACCAAATAGATGCATTTTTATCCTAAAACATTAGTTATCTGCCAAGAAAGACAAATTTTTAACAAAATACATGAATTTTCAAGTGAAACTCGTAAATTTTTAACCAAAAATAAAAAAAAGATAGTTCAATTTTGCAACAAAGCGATGAATTTTTAACTTCCATTGTGAATCTTCTACTGAAATAGTTGAAGTTTAAACCAGAAAGATGATTTTTCTAACGAATGGTTAAAGTTTCAGTTGAAAAAATAATATTTTCCAACTAAATAGATGAATCTTCAGCTGGATTAAGCAAATTCACAGTTAAAAAATTAATTTTTAACCAAAAAGATTAATTTTCCACTAAAAAAGACGAATTTCCAATAAAATGCATGAATCTTCAACTAAAAAAGATAAATTTTCATTATTTTCAAACAAAAATTAAATGGGTCAATTTTTAGTTAAAAAAAGTTATGTTCAACCAAAGAGTTGAATTTTTAACTAAAATGATTTAATATCCATTTGAAATAGTGAAATTTTCAGTTAAGAACATTAATTTTCATGAAAAAAAAATTTTCAAACAAAATAGTTATAGTTTGACTAGATTTCATTAGATTTGAAGAATTTGATAAGATTTCAAGAGATATTATAGTTTTTAGCATATTTAAAGAGATTCCAAGGAATTTTTAATTCATTTCAAGGATTTGAATTTTGAAGAAAAAAAAAGAGTCAGGAATAACTTTCTATAGGTTCACATTTGTTCCAACAGAATAGAAAAAATACTGATTGTTGGATGAATGTTGAACATGAAACGGCATTCTGGGAATCTATAAAAGAATATAATCTTGCCAGAAAACCGGTATCGCTTCCTTCTTCATTACCGAGGGACAGTAACGTAAATCAAAACAGATTTTTCCTTGTTTGAGCGACGTACGTCAATGGAATATAACAGGCCTGTCCATTGAGGAGAAATTCCACAAATTTTCGTCCAATCGATTCAAATAGCAAATATGAGTTCTCCACCTCCACTTTCCACCTCCCACTCTACTTCACGAGAGTAACCACCAACCTAGGTCTCTCGAGTGAGCAGAGAGAAGTAGTGGTGGAAGTTCACCATCTGGACTTTGAGTAAATATCTCCTCGCTGGACAGGCCTGGTATATCAAATCTTGCTCCGTACCTGCGAAACCGTTCAACTTCCTTTCAGTCACTAGGTTCATTGGTCTAATAAATTCAACTAGTTGTCTTAATATGGATGGATGATGGGTAGATGGATTGATTTACGCATGTGTGGATTAATGGAGGGACCTATGGATGGGTGAACAAATGGCTGAATGGATGGATAAACGGATCGCTGTATAGATGGACGGATATCTGGATAGATGGAGTGATGGATTGATTGACGGAGGAATGGATTGATTGACGGAGGGATGGATTAATGGATGGATGGATGAACAGATGGGTGGACTGGTGAATGGATTGATGATTGCATGAACGAACGGATAGATTATTGTTTGGCTGGATGTATCATTTGATAAATGGATGAACGGACGAAAGTATGAATGGACGGATGGATAGATGGATGGCTGGATGGTTGGACATATGAGCGGATGTATTGATGGATGGTTGCATAGATGGACGGATCTTTGAATTAATGGATGGATGGACGGATGGGTGGACTGGTGAATGGATTGATGATTGCATGAATGACCGGACAGATTGTTGGTTGGCTGGATATATCTTTGGATAAATGGATAAAAGAATGAACGGACCAACGTATGAATGGACGGATGGATAGATGGATGGCTGGACGTATGGATGGCTGGACATATGGATGGACGGACGGATGGATGGTTGTATAGATGTATGTCTGGAGGATGTATAGATGAACGGATGGATGGATCAGCGTACGTATGAATGAATGGCTGGATAGAAGGACGGATGGATTGACAGATGGTTGGGCGGATGGATTGATTGATGGATAAATGGATTAATGGGTGAACGAGCTGAATGAATGCATGGATGGATGGATTGATGGCCGAACTTATAGATTGATAGATGGATGAGTAGAGGGTTGTGTTGATAAATTGGTAGATGACTGGTTGTATTGACGGACGGATGGCTGTATACATGAACGGAAGTATGGATAAATTTACGGCTGGATAGATCTAATGGTTGGTGGAGAGATAGATGGATGAATGCCTAGATGATCGGATGGATTGATAGCTGTTGGGTGGATTGATTGCTAAATAGATAGATGGACGCATGGATTAATGGAAGACGGACAGATAGGTGAATGGATGGTAGGGCGGATCGATGCTAGAATGTATTGATAGCTGGACGGAGAAGTTGGTGGGTGGATTGATGGACGGTTTAAAGAATGTAAGGACGGATGGATGAATGGATGACTGGATAGATGGACAGACAGATGGATAAATGGATGGATGGATTAATAAACTGGTGGATGATAAGATGGATGGGCGGATAGATTGATGGATGGTCGGGTGGATGGACGGACAAATGGAAGGGTGGCTGGACTATTAGATGGATGGATGGCTGTATGGTTGGATAAACGGATGGACGGATAAATGAATAGATAGGCGGATGTCTGAACAGATGGACGGATGCATTAATGGCTGGATGGGCCGATGGGTTGATTAACGGACGTATGGACTAATGGATAGACTCATGGATGGCTAGATAGATGGATGGATGGATAAGTGGATTGATGGATGAATGAACAGTTGGATGGTTGGATGGACTATTAGACAGACGGACAAATGGATGAATCCGACGGATAAATGGATGGATGACTGGATGGATAGATAGATGGATGTCTGGATGGATAAACGAATTAATGGATGACTGGATAGATGGACGGATGCCTGAACAGATGAACGGATGCATTATTTTGTTTACTAGGGAAGTTGGAAAACGTTCAAGAACGCACCGTGAAGGGTCTGCACTTTTCGGTAGTGTGGGGATCTTAGTCGCATCACTGCTATGACCCCGACATATTCAATTATACCTTGGGTATAACCATACATTATACAAAATCAACTTTGTCATTATAATAATGTCACCAAGGGACCCACTAAAAACCACCACCCTTTCTCCTTGGCAGAAATCCCCCCGGGCAAACGCTTTCGCATTACTTCAGGGGATGCCGTTTCTCAGCCTACTAGGGCTTCTTCTAGTCTTCTTTGTCGGCCTCTCGTCCCAACCAAGATGTACGCATCGTCCTCAGTAAGGCGGTGGTACTGCTCATCGGGCTCGTCGGCCTTCGACATCTGATGCCTGAACCGATGGACGGATGCATTGATGGCTGGATGGAAGGATGGGTTAATTAACGGACGTATGGATTAATGGATGGACTCACGGACGGACGGATGGATGGATAAGTGGATTGATGGATGGATGAACGGTTGGTTGGTTGGATAGACTATTAGACAGACGGACAAATGGATGAATCCGACGGATGAATGGATGAATGGATGGATGGTTTGATAGATAGATGGGTGTCTGGATGGACAAACGGATGCATGAATGGCTGGATGGATGGACGGATCGATGCATAGCTGAATGGATGCACGGATAATTTTTCTCAAAAACGGCCTAGCCAAGGAATTTGCTTTTAATCCAAAAATAGTTCCAAGACATCCTAGATACAAAATCAAGAAACACATTCTTGGTGTTCGCGCCATTGTTTGGTCTGATGTCATTTCTACTAATTCAAGCTATTATGATGTGAATAAATCAGCGAAATTTGATTTAAAAATTGCGCATAAATGAGATACTAAATGTCTTTAATATACTCTTCTTCGGCGACATAAAACCTGTCAAGTTTCACTCCATCTTTGGACAGGACAATTTATTCTTTTATTCTTAAGCTGAACGTCCAGCGACTCTCTTCCGGAAACGGACAAAACGATCGAGTAGAGCTGCAGCTGTCGTGGAACGTGCGCCAGCTATCATATCCGGAGTGCCGGAAGTGCGGCATTTAAAGAGAGGAAGTTAATCGAGTGAGTTACCCCGTCAGAGTAGAATAACCCTTAGGTTCGCAGGGGATCAAGCAACAGCTGCAACAATGGGTGCTGAACTGCCTGGTCGATTAGGGGCGCCAGGGGCTACCGATTATCATAATTGGGTTGGGTGGGCGCCCCGGATCAAGAGGATGACGATGTGCTGGCAGGTTGCAAGTTTTGTCAGGTGCTAAGCTGCTAAGCTGCTATTACACGGCCAATTGACAATCCGATTGACGAAGCTCGCCTGTATTTATTCAAAGCAATTCATCAATTCAATAATATAATCAAAATCAAATTTAATCAATAGAACTCCTGACTACTTTCTTTTATTTGGATCATTTATGAACAGAATAACATTGTACCAGGGTGTCCTCTCAAATCCTGGAACAAAAATTCTTGAAGATTCCAGATCATTGCCAGGTGTCTCAACACTTTTGCAAGTATAATTTTTCATTGTAGGGATAAATTCAAAAGTATTTCGCATTTTTTTAAACGACTCGGAATACGTACCTATACAATTTCACGAGTTGAAATCCTCTATGAATAGGGGAAATAAGGTGATTTTTGATTAAAATGGAGAAATCTTTTCATTCAAGTAAAATCCATGTGGATATTATATTATCTTTAATTTAAAACCCTTAGAATTCCTAACTAATCTAAAATTTAATTTTTTTATTTGAAAGTGTTGCAAAATATTGTACATTTCTGTCTTAACTTAAAAAAAAAACAGTTTCGAATTTGTATGCTATTGTGCAATTTCAAATATTGGAATCATATTACATTATGTAATATGATTCCAATAAACAATAGATGAATTTTTAACCAAATAGTTGAATTTTCCACCAAAAACATGAAATTTCCACTAAAAAGACGAATTTTCAACAAAATAAAAAAACGAATTTTCCACATAATAATTCAATTTTCAATCAAAGTTATGAATTTCCAACTAAAATGATGAATCTTCAACTAAAATAGTGGAATTTTTAACCAAAAAAATTAATTTTCAACTAAAGTTATGATTCTTTAACTGTAATACTTAAATTTTCAACCAAAAAAATTAATTTTTAACCAAAAATGAAATAGCTAAATTTTTCGTTCATCAAAGTAATTCTTAATCGAAATAAATAAAGTTTCAACAAAATAGTTAAATTTTCGGCCAACAAAATGAAACTCCTACCAAAAAAATTATTTTTTTTTTACCAGAAGAGACGAATTTTCAACCTAAGAGACATGAATTTTCACCAAGAACGATTTTAATTTTATATCAAAACCAGTCGAATTCAAGGTAATTTTACAATTGAAAAAAAATATCTATTCAATTTTTCATTTAAATAAAAAAAATGGAATGAGAATGTTTTTTGATTATTATTGTGTTTTTTTCAGAAAAATAAAAATCTTTTCATCGATAATTTAAAAAACTGCGTATATTATGATTTGTCGATCTAAAAAAGGGGTCGTGTGTGACAAAGCTTCCACATTCTCTTTTCCAGCTCGAAAAATTACAATTATCAATAAAAATCAATAAAATCCGTAAAAAAACTTAAGGGTTGAAAACATTCAGTTAACGAAAATAATTTTTTGATTATTGTTGTATTATTTGACAAAATTACATTTTTTTTTGTCTCTCTCGAATTATATTTTACTTTTAGACTAGAAAGAATGTTTTGCAAAAGTATTAAAACCGTTTTATTCAAAATGTAATTTTTATTTTTCCCAATAACCATTCGCCATCATTTTTAGTTTTCCGAATGAACATTAAAAAAAAATTTTATTTTTCAAAATTTCTATTTTGCATACGTTTTATATTACCTTATAACCATCTGCCCTCATCTAAATTTTTCCGAATAACCATTTGCTATATTTTAATTTTTCCATGTTTTGATTTTTCATCGTTTGTATTCTGTGAATGGTCATTTTTATTCTTCGGAATCGTCATGTACAGAAATTTCATTTTTCATAAAAATAGTAACCGCATGAAAATAGTTGAGCAAAATTAAAATCAGCCAATCAGAAATTCAAATTAGAAACTCTCATTGTTCGATTTTGATTTCGTGTCATTATTTTTAAGCGGATGCCATTTTTATGAAAAATTAAATTTATTTTAAATGACGATTCGTAAGAATAAAAATGGTGAGAAACAGTAATTTGGAAAAATACAAATTATGGCACATGACGATTTGGTAAAATAAAAATTATGCAAAATATTGATTCGATGAAGATTTTCGGTAGAATAAATATTAGGGAAAATAGAATTTTGGGTAAGATTCAAGCGCCTCATATAATGCTAAAATTAAACTGATTCAGATTTATAAAGCTCACTATCAAAAAAAGAAAAAAGCGTTAATTGAGTAATTGAATAATGCCATCTTCTTCATTACATTTTTTTATTTGCCAAACCTTGAAAGCAATAAACACATTTGTCAAAGAAATTAATTTACAGTGGCTTGCCTCAGGAAATGCACGAATGATTACTATAACGATGGTTAATTATTTATTAGTAATCGTTTGAAGCACTCTAAGTTACGCGGTTTCGAAGACATCTATCAATGAGTTTGCATCTCTCTATAGAAAACGGCAATAATCAGTAATCGGGAAAGCGATAGTGAATTAAATTTCTGAGGGAAAGTATTTTTAATAACTGTTTGAAGAATTTCAATCCATGCTCGGCCTGGCTTTATGAAGGCAAAAAGACAAAAAGGCATTTGGACCAGCGGAGAGAGTCTTCCGTTCAAATCTATATTTTACGACAATTTTTAACTGACAATAAGCTAACCATAAAATAAAAAAGCGTAAAAGTTCGGCTGAGCACTGAAATCGAGGAAAGGAATCATTAACTTTTTGCTTCGTGAATTTTAAATTAAAGAAAAAACGTGTAACCATTTTTTTGCGGAGAGAAATTGAGGAAATGAATTATTAGTTGTTTGTGGAGTAAAATTTCTAGAAGGCCTCGAACTCATTTGAGAAATTTAAAATATTGTCTATAGTATAGCATTACAAATTTTCCAAGATAGCAAAATAGTGCAATGCGATTTGACACATCTAACAACTTTTTATGACAAATATTAATTAAATATTATTATATTATATCTCCCAGACCAAGAAGGTTTTTTGTACCAATTTGTTAGTGAATGTTAATGAACGTTTATTATTTGTAAATCAAAATAGTTTATAAAATTGTGCATATCACTTTTATCAATTTTCTCAAGAGCTCTTTCAACATCTTGTAAAATTAAATCAGAAACTACGGAAAATAAAAACAAACTCATAGGACAATCCGATATTTGTTTATAGAATTTTTTATCAAAAAATAACACAGTACGATTAAAAAAGGTTTAAGTGGCTACTAACAATTCATTCTTAGTTACTTTTATTAATTTATGATTTAAAATAAGGTTTTCTTCAATGCAATCTAAAGCAAGATCTAGTGGGATGCAATCAAACATTGACACAACATCTGAAGAAACTATTGAATGGGTATTAGGTACATTAATGTTTTTTAGAATATATTTGATTCTCAACTATTTTTATCTACGAACTAGTGTTTATAGAAACTGGTTTTAAAATATTTAAAATAATTTAGATAAATTGTAAGTAGGACAACCAACTGTA
Source organism: Andricus quercusramuli (assembly GCA_932178445.1). Taxonomy (NCBI): domain Eukaryota; kingdom Metazoa; phylum Arthropoda; class Insecta; order Hymenoptera; family Cynipidae; genus Andricus; species Andricus quercusramuli. The sequence continues at coordinate 85,602 of CAKNXH010058674.1, read as the reverse complement.
GAAAGAATCAGTCTCCAAGCTAAATTCGGTTTGTGGACCTTTGAGAGAGCATAAGCTTTGCTACACAATATAAATTATTTGAATTTTAATTATTAACAAATTGGTACAAAAAACCTTCTTCTTCTGGGAGACATCTTGACTAAAATTCACATAATTTATATTGTGTAGCAAAAGCTTATGCTCTCTCAAATCTTTTTCTCACAGAACAAGAAGGGTTTTTGTAACAATTTGTTAATAAATCACCATTTGGAATTTTTATTATTTATAAATCAAGATTTTCAATAACATCAAGTTCAGTGATTATCAATTTTTCAGAAGCAATAATTTCAAGAATGTAATCAACATATATTTTATAAAGATAGGTTTGAATTATGATAATTCAAAAGCTCTTTTTTCAACTTCTTGTAAAACTAAACCAGAAACTACAGGAAACAAAGGCAAACTCATAGGACAATCCGATATTTGTTTATTGAATTTCTTATTAAAATGGAAGACAGTACCATTAAAAATAGTCTTATTGGCTATTAACAATGCAGTCTTAATTATTTTTGTTAAGTTTTGATTTAAAATAAGATTTTCTTCAATGCAATCTAAAGCGAATTCTCGTGGGATGCTATCAAACATTGACTCATCTGAGGAAAATATTGAATGAGTTTTAGGTACATGAATGTTTTTTAGAATACCTATAGATTCCCAACTATTTTTTATAAAGCAACTAGTTTTTATAGAAATTGATTTTAAAATAGTTGGAATATATTTAGATAAATTGTAAATAGAAGAACCAACTGTGGGAACAATCAGTCTCCAAGTTAAATTTGGCTTGTGAACTTTTGAGAGAGCATAAGCTTTTGCTATAAAATAAAATATGTTAATTTCAATTAAGATATCTCCCAGAACAAGAAGGTTTTTTGTACCGATTTGTTAATAAATCACCATTTGTCATTTTATTATTTATAAATCAAGATGGTTAACAGCATCAATTTAACGTTTATCAGTTTTTCAGAAGGAACAATTTCAAGCAAGTCATCAACAAACCTTTTATAAAGAATAGGTGTGAATTATGACAATTGAAAAGGAGTTATTCAAACTTTTTGTTTAAACTAAACCAGAAACTACTGGAGATAAATGCGAACTTACAGGACAATCCGATATTGGTTTATAGACTTTCTTATTAAAAGAGAACACAGTACCATTAAAAATAGTTTTAGTGGCTATTGACAATTCATTCTCACTTATTTTTGTTAAGTTATGATTTAAATCAGTTTTTTCCAATGCAATCTATAGTAGGATACTATCAAACATTTAAACATCTGAAGAAACTATTAAATGAGTTTTAGGTACATTAAAACGTGTTTTAGAATATCTTTAGGTTCCCAACTATTTTTTATAAACAAACTAGCGTTTATAGAAACTGGTATTAAAATATTTGAAATATAATTAGATAAATTGGAAGTAGGAGAACCAACTGTGGAAACAATCAGACTCAAAGTTAAATTTGGTTTGTGGACCTTTGAAAGAACATAAGCTTTTGCTACACAATATAAATTATGTGCATTTTAATCAGGATTTGGAATTTGGAATTTTGATTATTTATAAATCAATATTTTTAATAAAATCAATTTCACGATTATCAATTTTTCAGGAAGAACGATTTCAAGAATGTCATCAACATATATTTGATAAAGAACAGGTGTGAATTATGATAAGCCAGAAGCGCTTTTTTCAACTTCTTGCAAAACTAAATCAGAAACTACAGGAAACAAAGGAAAACTCATAGCACAATCCAATATTTTTTTATAGAATTTCTTATTAAAAGAGAAGACAGTACCCTTAAAAGCAGTTTTAGTGGCTATTAAGAATTCATTCTTAGTTGTTGTTGTTAAGTTATGATTTAAATTAGGTTTTTCTTCAATGCAATCTAAAGCAAGATCTAGTGGGATGCTATCAAACATTGACACAACATCTGAGGAAACTATTGAATGAGTTTTTGGTACATGAATGTTTTTTAGAATATCTATAGATTCCCAAGTATTTTATATAAACCAACTAGTGTTTATAAAAACTGGTTTGAAAATATTTGAAATATATTTAAATAAATTGTAAGTAGAATAACCAACTGTGAAAACAATCAGACACGAAGTTAAATTTGATTTTTGGATCTTTGAGAGAGCATTAGCTTTTGCTATAACACTATTGTGAGTTGTTAAACAGTATGCATATTGATTATTAATTAGTCTTTTGCTTTACCATATAATAGCCATATCATTACATTTATTTTTAATTGTTGAAACCATACTAGTTTTTATGTTTTTATACAGATTAAAATTCTTAAGAATGTTTTCAACTCTTTTGTTATAGTAATCTCTATTAGCTGCAACGGTTACATTTTTTTACAAATATTAATTTTATGTTCCGTCAAACGGGGTACTTTCGGACATTTGGGATAAATTCGGACACCCCTAAATTCCCTAAATTGATAAGATAAATTACTCAAAACTGTTCCAAGAATCTGAATCAGTTCAAGCTTTAACCAAATCCAGATTCTGGTTAAAACCACCAATTTAGGAATGTCCGAATTTACCCCACATGACCGAAATTACCTCATTTGACGGTTCCTTTTAAAAATTTTCAACCAGCTTGACAGATTCTTCTAAATTTTTGAACTTATTCTTATATTATTATGATTTGAAACTATGAGTTAAGCGATGGCTCTGTTTATTTTTTTGTTATGTGACCATAAGACAAAACGAATGACTGCTTCAATTTATAGAAACTCCTTTTAATCTTATGAAATCTGTTTATTTCTTTTCAAATCGTATGAATCCTTTAAATATTGTAAAATACCTTGAAATCCCCTACAAAATCTTGAAATTTTAATATATTTTAAAATTCATTGAAAAATATTGAAACCTTTAAAATCCTCCGAGATCCCATAAAATTCCATGAAACAGAAATATCTTGAAATCCCTAGAAGTCCCTTAAAGTTTCATTCCATTTTATTTTTTCTCTATATTATTATATCATATTATTTTTTTTATTAAAGATGCATCATTTCAGTCAAAATTTCATTTCTTTCGGTAAAAAATTTAACAAAGGTGGTTAAAATTTTTTTTATTGAAAATGAATTTTTGTTACTAAAAATGTAGCTATTTTTTGTGAAAAAAATGTTGAACCTTTTTTTAACGATGCTGTTTTCTCGAAATGGTTGTTATTGCATTTTTTCACTTTGCCTTTAAAAATAATTTCAAACTACTTCGCTGAGTGGCTAATAGATGAATTTTCTATCTAAATAGACGAATTTTCAACAAAATAGATGAACTATTTACAAAATAGTTCAATTTGCAGCTCATAAAGGATAAATTTTCAACCATAAATTGAATAGTTAAATTTCAGATAAAAAAAAAATAATTTTTAACCAAAAATTGAATAAATAAATTTTAATTTAAAAAAAACTAATAAGTAACAAACAAAAATGAATGTTTAACTAGCTGAATTGAAAAAATGCGAATTTACAAAAAAATATTTGAATACTCAATGAAAATAATGAATTTTCAACCAAAATAATGAAATTACAAAAAAGATTAATTTTCTACAAAAATAAACGAACTTTCAAATGAATAGCTTAATTTTTAACAAAACCATTTGTTCTTTACAAAACAGTTCAATTTTCAACCACAAATATGAATTTCTAAGAAAAAAAGTTAATTTTCAACCGAGTAGCTCAATTTTCTACCAAAATGTTGATTTTTCAAGCCGAAAGATGAAATTTCTACAAAGCAGACGATTTTTACAAAATAATTTAATTTTCAACGAAAAATAGGAATTTTCAACAGAAAAGTGAATTTTCCACCAAATACAATTTTCTACCAAATTGTTGAATTTTAAAGCCAAAACAAGAATTTTTTATCAAACAGTTTTAAACCGAAGAGAACAATAATTTTCAACCAAAAATGGAATCGTTAAATTTTAAGTTTAAAAAACTAGTTTTTTAACATAATAAATGAATTTTCAGCGTCGAATTAAACACAAAGATGACTTTAAAAAAAATTGAATGCTCGACCAAAATAATGAATTTTGTAAAGGATAAATTTTCAACTAAAAATGGAATAGTTAAATTTCGAATTAAAAAATAAATTTTCTACCAAAAAATATTAATTTTCAAATTAAATAGATCAAGTTGCAACCAGACAATTTATTTTTCTTACAAAATAGTTGAATTTTCAACCAAAAATATGAATTTTCAGCAAAACGGTTGACTCTTAAACTGGAAAAGAATTTTAAACAATAAAATTAACTTTCAATCAAGAGAGGGGAATTTTTAACCAAATAGTTGAATTTTCAATTAAAAAAGATAAATTTTCAACCAAAAATCGGATCATTAAATTTTAAGTTGAAAGCCAATATTTTAACATGAAAAAATTAATTTTCAATCATTCGAATTCGATAAAAAAGGCAAATTTTTAACCAAACAAATTAAACAAAACTGGAATTGCTACAATTTTAGATAAAAAAATTATTTTTAACCAAAAGGAAAGAAATTTTCCAAAAATGATTAAATTTTCAAATAGTTTAATTTTAAGGCAGTGTCTATAGAAACAGAATTTTCCGTAACGCTAACCCCTTTTCCAGCTCATTCAGGCCTAACACAGAAAATTCCATAACCATAGACAGTGCCTATTTTATTAATGAAAAAAATAGTCTCACAATTCTAAAGAATTGTAAATTGGTGAACAAAATTGTTTCGTTCATATTGAATTTACTAAAATTTTCTTGCTGTGATAAGGAAACTTCTGTAAATCACATACAACGTTCTCAAATCATATAAGATTTTCTGTAAAATCCATAACAAAATGTTGGACAATAAATCGACTTTTTTTTAAAAGAAAGTATAATTAGTGCGCGTACAATTTTGTAGTTAGTTGAAAAAAAACACGTAAGCCGTCGTGGGACGCTAGGCAGAAGTGATAACTTCATATGAATCCGTCATAAATGCGTCATAAATTCATATTGCGTCATATTGTATGATACTGTATGATAATCCATCATATTACATGATACTGTATCACATTGTATTATGGTTTATCATATTTCATCATATTATATGATATTGTATCATACCGTATCATATTACAACCATATTCCATTATATTACATTCGAGAAAGTCACGCCTACCCCGAAAGGGAAATGGTTTAATGGTATGATAATAATATCGTATCATATTGTGTGATAGTGTATCATACAGTAGCATATTGTGCCATATTGTATCGTATTGCATTATATTGTATGATACTGTAACATATTCTATCATAGTATATGATAGTGTGTCACATTATGTGGTATTGCATCAAATTGTATTACTTTGTGTCATATTGTGTCCTAGCACATGAAAAGAAAATCATAGCATATGATATTGTATCGTATTGTGCCGTATTGTATCATATTGCATGATACTGTATCATATTCCATCATATTATATGATATCACATTGTATGATATTGGATTATATTATATGGGGGGAGGGGGGACGAGAGCCGAAAAAGTCAATGAATTTACCTGTGACAGACAAAATCCGTCGAGCGGCCGAATGTCCGATGGCGCTAGAATCTTCCTGATAATCAGAGTGATTTCTCACATGCATAGGATCCGCACTTTGCTGTTGAATCGACCAGGCGAATTCCATCGCAAATCACACCAAAAGTAACTCAAAAACCAAAAATCCACTCACAAAAGTTCGACACTATTTCAACTACATTCTGACACCTGATCGCAACCGCCCACCCCCTTCGTCCCTTTTCAGTTCGATAAAATCGTCAAAATCAAAAACAAAAAGGAAATTCCTTGCGGAACAACCATTTGCGAAATTCTTTCTTCTGAAATCTTCAATTTTTGGAAAATTCTCAATGACTCGAATCAGTTTGCACACACCACACACAATCACTTGGCAAGATATCCAGGAGAGAAAACGTTGGACCGGTTTTGGGGGGGATTTTTCAAAAATTTCCGGGGACAAGAAAAAAGGACGTGATTGCGGAAAACTGGTGGTTCTTCGTTTGGTTCGTGAGACCAATGCGATGGAAATTGGAAGGTGAAGTTCCGGTAGGTTGAGGAAGTAGGTTGATCGGCCTATTGGCCGCGCGGTGGTGGGGGTGGTTGCTTGCTACCTATATATACGGTTTGATACAGTTTTTGCAGAGTGGTGGGGGAACCCATCAAGGGGGCGGTACCAACCTGATTATAGCGATACAGACGGGGTGGTTGGTTGGTTGGTGGAACCTCGTCACCCTTATTCTCATCGCAATCCCTGTTTAGACGATTAAATGGGGTGCCCTCTGTCTAATGTCAATTATAATCGGGTTCTAATCAAACCAAGATCAAATTCATGGTGTCAGAAAAATATGAATATAAAAAAAATATCATTTTCAAATTTCCCGCGTTTTTCCCCTGAGCAATAACGCTTTAACGACCACTGTTGCAGCTGAGCAACCTTCACTATTTTCGATTTTCCTGATTTTCAGGTAACAAGCTTAGAATTCTGCGAAATAAATAAGTGCATTAGATCGAAGTGGACTATTCCGCATCTCGTGAGGTGGTTATGTGTTATCGTATACTCAATAGAAACTGAGAAAATTATAAAAATAGAAAAAAATTTTTTTTGCAGAAATCGATCAGAAAATGAGCGTACATTATTCCTGAATTTTTTCCGAATTTTTATTCAACGGGATCAAGACTTGGGTTAAAGGGTTAATATTCAGAGACGAGGATTTTAATATTTTGACCTTTTTATTATAGAATCTCTTTTATGAACGGAATAAAATAACATAAATTTTTAACGCCTTTTCAGACTAGATGGAAATATGAATTAAAAATTATTTTAATTAATTTTTTTTTTTTTAAATCTCCTTTTGCTCCGCTGGGAATCGAACCACAAAACTTCCGATTGCCGGTCGGCTACTAGAGAGGTCGAGAGAAGAAACTTTTTTTCAGAAAATACACGCATTATTTTGCTAGATGGTACAAGTCAAGTTTTTCAAGGAATTTGTATTATCGTCAGAGAATAACAAAAAATTTTAACGTCTTTTCAGACTAGATGGAATTATGAATTACAAATTATTTTGATTAATTTTTTTTTCTGAAAAAAGATCTCTTTTCGCTCCGCTGAGAATCGAAAATTTTCTGAAAAAAGTTTCTTCTCTCGATTTCTCTAGTAGCTTAATGTGAAAGCACCCGATCGGCAATCGGAAGTTCTGTGGTTCGATTCCCATCGGAGCAAAAGGAGAAGATCTTTTTTCAGAAAAAAAAAAAAAATAATTGGAATAAAATAATTTCAAATCTTTATTTTCAAATTTCAAATTTATTAATTTTTTGTAATCCAAAAAGATACCTTTTCTACTATAAAAGATGAATTTGAAAAAAGAATTAATGAATTTTCAAAAGGACGAATTTTCTGTTTAAATAGAAAATTTTTCAATAAAACAGTTGAATTTTCGACCCAATAAGATGACTTTAAAAAAAATTCAACTTTCAAGAAAGTATATAAATTTTTAACAAAATAGTTTAATTACCAAATAGTGGAATTTTCGTCATAAAAAAATTAATTATAAACCAAATAATCGAATTTTCAACATAATTGCATTTTTCAACAAGAAGATTAATTTTCTACCAAAAAAGACAAATTTTCAACAAAATAAATTAATT
>CAKNXH010058674.1:59053-72906 GCA_932178445.1 Andricus quercusramuli | reverse complement strand
TTAGATATACTTTATCTATACTATTTCAATATACTTGAAGTATGGGATCGTCTCATTTACCATACATTTTTTATACTTTGGGAAGTCAATGATTGATCACTCCCATACTTATGATTTTTACTCGGGAAAAGATAAATTTTCAACTAAAATGATTAATCTTTGAAAAATTAATTTTCAACCAAGTAGTTTAGTTTGTACGTTGAAGAATTATTTAATAACTAAAAGTAAATAAGATTTAACAAAGTATTTACATTTTTCAACCGAATTTTAACCAATAATAATGAATTTTCAACCAAAAAAGTAAATTTTTAAAAAAGAAGCTCAACTTGCAACCAAAAAATGTATTTTTAACAAAATAATTAAACTTTTAACCAAAAAAGACAAATTTTCAAGTAAAAAGACGAATTTTCCATAAACTAGTTGCATTTTCGAAATGAAAATCATAACTTTATACAAAAAGAATTTTCAACTTTAAACAGTTTATTTTTAACCAAAGAGATGAATATTCAACTAAAATAACGATTCGGCTACAAAAGAAAATGTAACAAAGTAGTTCAACTTTTAACCCAGGAGTTAAATTTTCAAGCCAAAAAAAAAACGATTTTTCTATAGAACAGTTCATTTTTTAACTCAAAAATATGAATATTCAACAAAAAAGTTAATTTTCAACAAAAATTGCATTTTTAACCAAAAAAGAGAAAAATTCAACCATGAAGTTTAGTTTTCTACAAAAAATACGAATTTTTAACTAAAAATTATCAAGCTTTAATCAAAAATGGAAAAATTTTATTCTCAGTTAAAAAAATTAATTCTGAACGAAGAAAACATGAATTGTTAAAAAAGTCGTTGAATTTTTAAGCAACGAGATCAATTTTCAATTAAATTAAATTAAATTTTTTACTAAAGAAAGCAAATTTTTTAACAAAAAGACGAATTTTCTACAGAAAACTGAATTTTTAACCTAATTTTAACCTAATTTTAAAAATTCTACTATTTTTTTTTTAAATTTAATTATTTTGTTGAAATTGACACTGTTTTGTCAAAAATTCATGTTTTTGTTGAGAATTCATCTCTTTGGTTGAAAATTTAACCACTTCGTAGAAAATTCGTTTCAGTTTTTTAAAATATTTATATATTTTGTACAAAATTTGTTTTTTTTATAGAAATTAATTTTCTCCACTGAAGATTTAAGTTTTCTATTTTTGTTGGGAAGTAATTTTTTCTAATTGAAAAATCATATATTTTTTTGGAAATTCACACTTTTCGGTAGAAAATTAATTTTCTTGAGTGAAAATTCATCCACATTGATTAAAAATGCAAATGCATAATTGAAAATTAATTGGTTTTGTTTGACGACTCAACTACTTTATTGAAAATTTGCTTTTGTTGAATTTCACTGTTTTTTTATTAAAACTAAAAATCTTTTTTTGTTAAAACATTAACCAGCAAATGTTTCACTGAGAATTTAATTCTGTTTTGGCTGAAAAATTAACTGCTTGCTTTAAAACTAAATTGATCTGTAAAAAAAAAAATTTTCGAGTTAAAGATTCTTCATTTCAGTTGAAAATTCAACTTTTTGGTCGCAAATTAACTTTTCCGTTAAAAAATCATATTTCAGAGTTGAAAATTCAACAGTTTTGTAGACGAAAATTCGTTTTTGTGGTTAAAAATTTTACTAGACTGTTAGAAAATTAAACTATTTATTTGAAAATTTAACTACTTTTTTGAATTTTTTTTTATTGGTTGAAAATGATTGTTTTTTATAAGTTAAAAATTCAACTACTGGGTAAAAAGTTCATGTATTTTTTTTATAAGTTATCTGCCTGAGTAGAAAACTAATTCGTCTTTTCTATTTGCATTCAATCGGTTAGAAATTAATTAATTTTATTAAAAATAAGTTTCTTCAACTTTAAATTTAACGATTCCATTTTTGGTTGAAAATAAAACTATTTGGTTTGAAATTAAATTATTTATTTGAAAATTAAATCACTATATGGATTTTTTTTGTGTTCAAAATTCATTTTTCAATCTGAAAATGTAGCTGTATTGGTTGAAAATTTTTACTTTATAAGTGGAAAATTCAAATATTTTGTAGTATTTACAACCATGTGTTTTGTTTCAAATTCATCTGTCTGAGTAGAAAATTAATCATTTTTATTAAAAAATCATTACTCTAGCTGAGGATTAAAATATTTTGATAAAAATTCGGTTTTTTTAGCTGAATTCAACTGGATGAAAAAATTTTTTTTTTGTTTGTTAAAAATTATTTTCTTGAACTTAAAATTTAAGGATTCCATTTTTGGTTGAAAATTGATATTTTTAGTTGAAAATTAATATTTTTAGTTGAAAATTCAACTTTTTCGTTTGAAATTTATCTTCCACGATTAAAAATTAACTTGCCGAAAATTATTCTTTTCCAGTAAAAAAATCAACTGTTTTCTAAAGCATTCCAATTTTTACCTTGAAAATTTAACTATTTCGTTGAAAATTCGTCTTTCTCGTTCAATTCAATTAATTGGTAATTCCTTTTTATTTTGTTCTTGAAAATTAGCTTTTTTAACTAATAACTTAACCTTTTCATTTTCGGTTATAAAATCTTTTTTAGTTGAAAATTCAACTATTTAGTTGAAAATTCATGTATTTTGTGGAAAATTAATCTTCTTGGTTAAAAATGAACTTTTCGCCGAAAATTCAACTTTCTTTTAATTTTTTTTCTGAAAAAAGATTTCCTTTCGCTCCGCTGGGAATTGAACCACAGTACTTCTGATTGCCGATCGGACGCTTTCCCATTAAGCTACTAGAGAGATCGAGAGAAGAACCTTTTTTCAGAAATACACGCTTCATAGCTCCATCTAGTCTGAAAAGACGTTAAAAATGTCTGGTATTCTCTAAAGATAATACAGATTTCTTGAAAAATTTTATTTGTAGCACCTAGAAAAATAATGCGTGTATTTCTGAAAAAAGGTCTCTCGAACTCTCTAGTAGCTTAATGGGAAAGCACCCGGCCGGGAATCACTAGTTCTGTGGTTCGTTTCCCAGCGGAGCAGAAGAAGAAAATCTTTTTTCAGAAAATTTTTTTTATAAAATAATGTTTAATTCATAGCTTCATCTAGTCTGAAAAGACGTTAAAATTATGTTATTCTCTAATGATAATTCAGATTTCTTGAAAAATTCAACTTTCTTCTAAATAATTAGTCTTTTTGACTTTAAAATCAAACTAGTTGGATTTGATTCATATTATACGAGTTCGGTACAATCAGCTGAACTCAAAACATAATTGTTCTTCTTCTTGGAGGTCTTTGAAAAGATTTAGTTGCGGACCTCGAGACATTGATTATCAATTACGGTCGCTAATTCAAGACATTTAGTCTTCTACGCGGAACAACTCTCTGACATGAGATCTGCAAATAAAACTTGCTTGAATCTGAAAAAAAGAGTTCAGCCTGATTATCATCAGGGGTTCCTTGTTAAAGGTTAATTAGAGCAAATTTGAGAAAAAATATTCATTAATTTTTTTCTGAAAAAATATCTTCTTTCGCTCCGCTAGGAATCGAACCTCAGAACTTCCGATAGCCGGTTGGGGGTTTTCCCATTAAGCTACTAGAGAGATCGAGAAAAGAAACTTTTTTCAGAAAATACATGCTTTATTTTTCAAGATGGTACAAGTTAAATTTTGCAAGGAATCTGTATTATCATCAGAGAATAACAGAAATGTTCAACGCCTTTTCAGACTAGATGAAGATATGAAATAAAAATGATTTTAAATCATTTTTTTTCTGAAAAAAAAACATCTTCCTTTTCAGAAAAAAATGGATGAGAATAATTTTTAAATCATATCTCCATCTAGTCTGAAAAGACGTTAAACATTTCTGTTATTCTCTGATGATAATACAGATTCCTTAACAAAAATTATAATTTTTTATATATTAATTTCAGATCTCGTTTTATGACTTTTGTTTTGAATTCCAGAAAAAAAGAAAATTCTTTTAGCGCAGATTATAAATAATCGACGAAGCATGAAGAACGACAATTCTAACTTCTCAATATGCAAAATTTACGACTTAACAGGAAATGGCTTTGCTTGGCATAAAGGCAAGACAAGTATTTAAGTGTAATTTTTATCTTAAGCAGACTGATAATTCGCGGTCCCGATTTGTAAAAAAATTACTTTATTTTATGTTTAGTTAGAAAAAAATATGTTTTATTATTCATAGAATCGAAAATTATTTCCAAACTTATTTCAGAATTCATAGCCTAAAATATATTGTATTTTCAACTAAAAAAGATTAATTTTCTACTAAATTAAATGAATATTCAACAATAGAGTTGAGCTCTCAAGCAAAAAATGAAATATTTTAAAAAATAATTGACATTTGAACCCGAAAAGACAAATTTTCTACTAAAAAGATGACTTTTTAACAAAGTAGTTGAATTTTCAACCAAAAGAGCTCAAATTTTAACCAAAAAATTTGGAACTAAAAATGGAATAGTTAAATTTTATGTTAACGAAAATTCCGTTTCAAAAAAAATGAAAACGAAATTTTTCGACCAAGTCGTTGAATTTTCCACCTAGCAAAATAAATTCTGAATGAAATTTAAATATTCAGTTTAAAAAATTAATTCTTAACAATAACAAAAAACAAATAAAACCAATAAAATGAAATTTTAACAAAGTAGTTCAACAAAACTGTTAAATTTTCAACAAAAAAGTTTAGTTTTTAATCAAAAGATTACATTTTTGACCAAAATAAAAAAAATGTCTACAAAAATAGATGAATTTAAAAAAAAAAATTTATAAGTTAATTTTCAACCATTTTAATTAAAATAAAAAAGACGATTTTTTAACAAAATAGTTGAATTTTCAACAAAAGTTAGTTTTTAAACAAGAAAGATGACTTGTCTACCATAAGAGATGAAGTCTCTGTCAAAAAGCATGAATTTTTAACAAACAAATTAATTTTCGACCAAAAAATATGACTTTATCAAAATAGTTAAATTTTCAATAAAATAATTGAATTTTTAACAAATTAGTTGTATTTTAAATAGGAATAAATTTGAATTTAATAAATTAATTAAATTTTTAACCAAATGGTTGAATTATCGACTAACAATTTTTTTCGCTTAAAAATGCAATACTTCGATTTTCAGCTTTAAAAAATTAATAAAAAAAAAATAGTTCAATTTGCAACTTAAGAAATAAATTTTCAACTAAAGTAATAAATCTTGAAACAAGAAAATGAATTTTCATCCGAATAAATGAATTTTTCAACAAATAATTCAATTTTCAGTCGGAAAATATGAATTTTCCACAAAAAAGTTAATTTTCAATAAAAAAGTTGAATTTTTGACTAAATAGTTGAAATTTTAAACTAAAAACGACCAGTTTTAATCAAAAATGAAATAGTTTCATCAGTTCAAAAAGTAATTTTCAAAAAAAAAAAAAATAAGAATTTTTTACCAAATAAGATCAATATGTAACTTAAAAAGATACATTTTCCACCAAAATAGGAATACTTGAATTTTAAGTGAAAAAATTGATTCTCAACCGAAAAGAAGCAAATTTTCAAGAAAGTACACAAAATAATTTTATTTGCAAGCAGAGAATTTTTTAGTTAATTTTTTAACAAGAAAGATGACTTTTTCTGCTTAAAAGATGAAGTTTGAAGCAAAAAGCACAAATTTTTAACAAAACAGTTGAATTTTCGACCAAAAAAATGAACTGAAAAAAATTGCAACTTGAGAAATGAATTTTCAACTAAACTTAGATTTTATTATTAAAGTAAATTATTAAATTAAAAATTATTAAACTAAATTTAGATTTCTGAAGGGTTTGAAATAAAATTTTGAAGCTTTTCAAGGATTTTCAAATGTTTTAAGAAAATAAAAATAAATTTCTTAATTAGCTGGGAAAACTTAAAATGATTTTTAATTTCGAAGAATAAATTTCAAGATAATATTTAAAAAGATTTAAAACAAACTTTTTTAATTAATAAATGACAATTGAACAATTATTAATTAGGAAAAAATCGAGAAAATTGAAAATATATTTAGAAGTTTTGGAAGGATTCCAAAATAATTTAAAACGTGTAAAGATTTCAAACCATTTAATACACAATGTAGATTTTTGAAGAATTTGAAAACAAATTTTTATAATTTTTTTAGCAATTTAAATAGTTTTAAATAAATGAAAGTTTTGTATCAAAATTCCTAGAAAAACTAACAATAATTTTGTCAAAGAAGAATCTGGATAATTTTAAAGTAGCTTTTTTTTACTTTCGCAGTAATTTAAAAAATTGTAGGAAAAATTCGAGTTCCAAGATATTAATATTGTTATTAGATTCCTGGAGATTTTTTAAATTATTTTTTAAAACAAATTTTTAAGAAAATATTTAAAAAAACTTTAAAAGAATACTGAGAAAAAAAATTATCTTGAACCAAAAAAACTGTTTTCTTGTATATACATGAAGATTAGGTTGAATCAAATACATTTTCGTTGCTTCAACAAAATGATTGATCCAACCAAACAAAAGATTTGGTTAAAACAGCCAAAAAATTTAGTTCGGTCAACCAATTATTTTGTTGTCCAGATAATGACCATATTCTATGGTTGAATTAACAAAAATTTGGTTGGTTCAACAAAACCGTATTCTGAGTGAAATGTTAATGCATAAATTATTGTTTCTAGCTTAAAATTGCTTAAAATGATATAATGTAATTGAATACAAATTTGAAGTCCTAGTAATATAAAATTCACTTAGAAACTCGTACTGATTTTTTTCAAATTTAATAAATACTTATTATCATCCTCTACAAAATGGTCAGTTCTTTTTTTTCATTTCTATTCCTATTTACTTTAATTTAATATAAAAACACCCCAAACGTCATTACCGTACGGCCCCCCACTTTGCACAAGGATAAACTGATTTTCTCCTTTTTTTTAGATAGTAACCTGAAGAATGCTTTACGTATCAAGTTTGTAAACTTTAGATGAACATAAATTTAATGTACGCACATTTTTTAAGTCAAATTAATAATATTGTAAAAACCTTAAAGTCCGTCTCTCGATTTTTGTCTTTTCAGACGTCATTACCGTACGTATTTTTTTCAGTAAAATTTTGTAGTTACAGTTGAGTAATAAATACAGAAATACGAAGCGTATCGTATAATACAAGATTCAATAACCTTGATCTTGAAATATTAACTCTTTTTTATGAACCTGATATTAAAACTGAAAAGTGCATTTTGACAACAAAAACGTCATTCCCGTACGTGCGTTAAAAACCAGTTTTGCAGTGAAAAAAAAATAAAAACCATTCCGGTACTTGCTCAATGGTGTTTTCTTTCATAAGTAGGTGACTTTTTACGATTAAAATCTGTTATTTTTTTATAAATATTAAAAAGGGCTAAACTTAATTTTTTTCTCGCATCATTAACGTACGGTACAATTGAAAAGCGTACGACACCAGGGATAATAATTAATATTACGAATAAACTTTTTTAAATTTTTGATTTAAAAATATTTGAATTCAGCCCAAAAAGTGGAATTTTCTATTGGCAATTGCGATATTCCTGATAGAAATAATTGCGTACGAAATTTTTTGATCACCTGCTGTCCGTATGCCGTCGGCCTGTCTTTAACGATGTATTCGTCGCGTGCATAAACTGCTCACGATGCGTATAATCGTTGCACATTAGGCTGACGTTGGATCGCCCTCAACCCCCTTGAAGCTCAAGCCTCCCCTTTTACTCGGCTACCTTGTTTCATAAATTGTAGGTTCTGCATAACTAAACATTCCACGGCCTGGTCGGCTCAACCCTCCTCCTCTGTGACAAGCCGATAATGTTATGTAAATGTTTACCCCGATCTTAAACGGTTACAAGCTGTTTGCTTTCTTTATTTATTCGTGGTGATCCCGGTTAAACATTTGTCTTTTGTCTTTTAGCTTTCCACACCTTTCCCTATACACAAACCAGCAGATTCAACAACTAATTAGGGAGCGTCCACAGATTATGTGGCGTTATTTTTAGTGATTTAAAAAAAAACCCTCCCCCCTTGTGAAAATTTGTGACATTTTTTCGAACCTAGCGAGCGCGGCAAATCATGCTGCAGGCCAGAATCACCGCTGGCCAGAATCACCTCAGGCCGGAATCACCGCTGGCCAGAATCACCGCTGGCCAGAATCACCGAAGGAAGGAATGACCTCAGGCCAGTATCACCTCAGGCCGGAAAGTGGGACTTTGCTCGTTGAGAAGAAACCGAGATGCAAGAAGGGGTAACTCACAGATGCGCATAGCATTATTAGTTCTCTAGTGGACTAAAGCCCATTTAGTCCACGGTGATGTCAAAAATCGAGAAAACACCAACTGAGGGGCCGTACTTAA
Organism: Andricus quercusramuli; assembly: GCA_932178445.1. NCBI lineage: Eukaryota > Metazoa > Arthropoda > Insecta > Hymenoptera > Cynipidae > Andricus > Andricus quercusramuli. Next base: position 64,524 of record CAKNXH010058674.1, on the reverse strand, counting down.
ATTCCGTAACGGATCATAGGCCCTCTCTGAGACCCCCCTCCCTCCTTTAACAAACTGTAACAAAATATTTTTACCCCCCCCCCCACACTCTTTCTGTACGTAATTTTTAGTTTTCAAAAATGTTTGACTATTTATTGCTAGTAGAATTAGGCCAACATATAATATTTTATAAACTGACTAAAACATTATTTCAGATACAAATTTAAAATTTTCAAAATTATTAATTTATTTTAAACAAAAAAATGTCTTTCGTAGTATAGAAGATGGCTTTTTAACAAAATACTTGAATTTTTAACCTAAAAATATAAATTTTTAACAAAAAGTGTCATAGTTTATATTTCAATCAAAAAATATGAAACGTATAAAAAAAATAGGTTTTTCAAAAACAAAAAGATGAATTTTCAACAAATAAAGATTTTTGACTCAAGAAAGAAATTTTTCACCTAAATTGCTGAATCTTCAAGCCAAAAGACGATTTTTCTCCACAAAAATTGAATTTACAAACAAAAAATATGACTTCAGCAAAAAATTAGTTTCCCACGAAAAAAAAAGACTTTTCACTGAACAGTTAAATTTTTAACCAAAGTCTTAATAAGCCTCCAATCAAAGAAACAAATGTTTAATAATGTAGTTTAACTTTTACCTAAGTAGTTGAATTTTCAATTTAAAAAGATTAATTTTCAACAAAATAGTTAAAGTTTCAACCAAAGAGATAAATTTTCAACTATAAATATAACTCTTAAAAAAATGATTTCTTAAACAAAGTAATTCAATGAAATCTTTCAAATAAAATGCTTGAAAACTCGAGCAAAGAAGAATAATTTTTAACCAAAAAGTTGCATTTTCATTAAAAAAATGTCTACCAAAAAGAATGAATTTATGAATCAAAAAAACTTTTAAAAAATAGTTAAATTTTCGTCCAAAGAAGATTCCAGTTCACTTTCCAACACAAAAATAAGAATTGTAAATTCTAAGTTAATTTTCTGATAAATAGTCGAATTTTTAAGAAAAAAATAAAAATTTTCAAAAAAAAAAAAAAGAGTTAAATTTTCATCCAAAAGGAGTTCAATAGACTTTTCTACAGAAAAATACAAATTTTAAACAAAAAGTAAATTTTCTAGGAAATAGTTGAATTTTCAACAAAACAGTTTCATTTTTGTCCAAGAAAGATGCAATATTTCTGCTAAAAAAGATGAACTTTTGATTAAAAAGACAAATTTTCAGAAAAAATATTTTTCATCCAAAAAAGATTTCAGTTGACTTATCAGCAACAAAATATGAATGTTAAACAAAAGGTTAATAGTATACGAAAAGAGTTGAATTTTTAACCCAAAAAGACGAATTTTTGCCAGAAAAGTTGAATTTGCAAAAAAATGTCTTTTTAAGAAAATTTTTTAATTTTCAACCAAATATTAAAATTTATAACTAAAAAGATGATCTTCAGGAGAAAGTTTTTGCGAATTTGCAAATTTGCTATTTTTAGTGATTTTTTAAAAAAGTCCTTCCTCTTGTGACAATTTGTGATATGATTTTGGTTAAAAATTCAACATTTTGGTGAAAGATTAATCTAATTTGTAGAAAGTTAAAGAATTTTGTAACAAGTCATTTTTTGTTTGAAAATTCAATTGTTCTGTTGAAAATTCGTCTTTTTGGACTGAAAATTTAAATATTCTGGTCGAATATTCTAGTTCTTTGCTTGAAAATTCAACTATACTGTTGAAAATCGTTTTTTATTTTATTGAAAGTTACATTTTTTAAATTGAAAATTCAAATATTCCAGTTGAAGATTTTTCATTTTAGTTGAAAATTCATTCCTCGATTACAAATATACTATTTTGTTGAGTATTCTACTTGTTGTAAATTTATATAATTTTAACTTAAAAATGTAAGTCTTTCATTTTTCATTAAAAATTTATCTTTTTTAGTTAACAATTTAACTACTTGGTCGAATGTTGACTCACTTTGTTAAAAATTCATTTTTCTGGTTGAAGATTTTTGATTTCAGTTGCAAATAATTTGGTTGAAAATTTAACTATTTTGCTGAAAATTCAATTATTCTGTTGAAAATTCGTCTTCTTGGGTTGTTGAAAATCTTTTTTTTGGGATTGAAACTTAATTTTTTTTTTAATTGAAAATTTAAGTATTCCAGTTGAAGATTCTTCATTTTAGTTGAAAAATCATTCCTTGATTGCAAATTTGACTATTTTGTTGAACGTTCTATTTTTTTGTAAAAGTTTAATTTTTTTTAAATTGAAAATGTAAGTATTTCATATTTGGTTGAAAATTGATCTTTTTGTTTTAAAAATCAACTACTTGGTTGAAAGTTGAACTGCTTTGTTAACAATTCATTTTTTAGTTGAAGATTCTTGATTTCAGTTGAAAATAATTTGGTTGAAAATTTAACTATTTTGCTGAAAATTCGCTTTTATTGGTTGAAAATTAACGTTGTTAATTGAAAATTCAACTTATACCTCTTTCATTGCAAGTTGACCTTTTTCATTTGAAAATTTAACTAGTTGGTTGAAAATTCATCTATTTCATTAAAAATTTATGGATTTTGGTAGAAAATTAATCTTTTTGGTTAAAAATCCAACTATCTGGTTGATATTCGAACTACTTGTTGAACATTAATTTTTTTGTTTTTTGGTTTTAGTTGAAAATTCATCTCTTTGGTTGAAAATTTAACTATTTTGTTGAAAATTCGTTGTTTTTTTTATTGAAAATTCATTTCCTCAACTATTCCAATCGAAGATTCTTAATTTTAGCTGAAAATTGATCTCCTGGATTAAAAATTGTACTATTTTGCCGAATATTCGATATTGTAAAAAATTGATTTTTTTACAATGAGGATGTAACTATTCACTTGTTCTTCAATATTAAACTAAAACTTACCTATTTTAAAGAAACTAAACAGACACCAAAAATAATAACATTAATTACCAAGATCAATCTTGCAATAATTTTTGTTTCACAAACGAAAAATCGCCAGAGGAGCGAGAGTCACGGCGTCATCGCAGCAGCATCGTACATACGCCTGCGCTATACGAGATACGCTATTGAAAATATGTTTAAACGCAATGTGAAAAAATAGTTGAATTAACGAGCAACTTTTTAGTATTTTTTAATATTTAATTTTAATATTTCTTAACCAAAATAAGTTGTAGTAAAAAATTTGTTCTTACCCAGAGCGATAGCAGAAGACTCACCTAAAACAAAAAAAAAAAGATGTTATTAGAAACTGATAAAGATTCTTTACATTTTTAGGAATCATAGTGGTTTTTTATTTTTGAAAAATAGCATGATGAAAAAAAGTTAATTATTGCAAAAATGTTGTAAGAAAACCACCAATTTTATTAAACTACAAAATGAACAGGAGCGCAATATTTTTTCACGCAATTTTTAAATTAAAATATATCAAACTAATATTAACACAGAAATTTTTTCCTTCATAGTATCTACTGCATATAATTTTTAATCAAATTAAAAATCGAATTAAAAAAAATTATACTTCAATCAAAAACAGTTGAATTTCCAAGCAAATAATTTAATTTTTGGAATACAGTTAAAATTTCAACAACAAACCAAAATTTTTAATCCAAAAGGCGGAATTTACTGTTCAACTAGACGAATTTAAAAAAAAAAAGTTGAATTTTCTACAAAAAAAAAAATTACTTTTTAACAAAATAATTTAATTTTCAACAAAACAGTTCAATTTTTAACCAAATATTTGAATTATTACCTAAAAAAATGATAGATATTCAACTGAAATAGTTGAATTTTCAGTTTAAAAATAAGCTATTAACAAAAATAAAACTAATTTTCAATTAAAGTGGTGGTTTAACCTTCAACCAAGTAATTCTTTTTTCAACCAAAAAATATAACTTTTCAACGAATAATATAATAGTAAATATTTTTACAAAAGAGATTTTAATTTTTAAATAAAAAAATTGAATTCAACTAAGACATTTTTTTATCAAGGAAAATTAAATTTTTACTAAAAACGATAAATTATTATTATAATATAATTATATACTATATAATTATTATTTTCAAAAAAAAAAGATACATTTTTAATAAAAATGTAAAATTTTGAATTAAATAATAGAATTGAATTAATTAATAGAACCAAATTCCAGATGGAATTATTTTGTTGAAAATTCATCAATTTGATTGGTTTTTTTTTTTCTTAAACCGACATTTTTTTTTATTGGAAATTCAACTATTTTGGTGAAAACTGATCTTTTAGTTCAATAATTCATCTCTTCCTGTAGAATTTTTTTTTGTTATGTTAAAAATGCAAATGCCTGGTTAAAAAAAATCTCTTTCGATTGAAAATTACATTTTTTGTTCAAAATTGTCTTTTCTGGTAGAAAATTAATCTTATTGTTTGAAAATTTAACTACTTGGTTAAAAACTTATTTATTTTGCTAAAAATTTAACTCTTTGGTTGAAATTTTAACTAATTAGTTAAAATTCAATTATTATGTTGAAAAATCATCTTTTTGGTTAAAAATTCAAATTCAACTACTTGGTTGAAAATTTATGTATTTTGTTGAAAATTCCATTTTTTCTTTTTATTTTTGATTAGAACGTTTTTTTCTTGAAATATCAACTATTGCATTTTTTTTGTGAATTCATCTTTTAAAGTGGAAAATTCAACTCCTCGGTTAAAAGTTGAACTACTTTCTTAAAAGTTAATTTTTTTAATGAAAATTCATCATTTTAGTTGAAAATTAGATATTTCATTTTGGTTAAAAAGTAATTTTTTAATTAAAAATGTATGTATTTTCCTTAAAAATCAACTGAATGGTTGTAAATAAACCTTATTGTTAACAATTAATTTTCTTATTTATATTAATTCTCTAAACCGAAGATTAAAATATCTTAATTAAAAATTGATCTTTTTTGTTTAAAAATTCAAATATTCAGTTAAAAATCCATTTTTTAATCTATTTAGTTAAAAATTTGTATGATTTGTTGAAAATTCTTCCTTTTTGGTAGAAATTTAATTTTCCTTGTTGAAAATTCAATTAACTATTTGGTTGAAATTGTAACTATTCAGTTGAAAATTCAACTGTTTTGTAGAAATACCATCTTTTTTGTTAAAAACAAAATTTTTTGGTTGAAATTAATCTATTGTGGTTGAGGATTCAACTATTTTATTGGAAATTCGTATTTTTCGGTTCAATTCATTCGTTTTTTATGTAAAATTAATTTCTTTCTGGGATGAAATTTAAACTATTATATTTTTTTCGTAAATTCATCGTTTCAAGTTGAAAATTCAACTTCTTGGTTAACAGTTGAACTACTTTTTTAAAAGTTGATTTTTTGGATGAAGATTCATAATTTTAGTTAGGATTTTTCAAAATTGATCTTTTATTGATTCAAAATTAAACTGTTTAGTCACAAATTTATTGTTCAATTTATTTAGTTGAAAATTTATATAAATTGCTGAAAATTCGTCTTTTTTG
>CAKNXH010058674.1:32351-59043 GCA_932178445.1 Andricus quercusramuli | reverse complement strand
TCACAAATTTATTGTTCAATCTATTTAGTTGAAAATTTATATAAATTATTGAAAATTCGTCTTTTTTGGTAGAAAATTAATCTTCTTAGTTGTAAATTGAACTATTTGGTTAAAAATTTAAGTATTTTGTTGAAAATTCGTCTTTTCTGGTAGAAAATTAATCCTCTTTATTTAAAATTCAAATATTTCATTTAATTTTCTTTCTTGACTAACAAACTTTTCTTAATTGAAAATGCAACTATTTTGTTGAAAATGTTTAGTTTCGCCTAAAAAATTCAACAATTTGGTTGAAAATTTGACTATTTGCTTCAAAATTAATACACTTTTTTGAAAATTCCAACTGTCGTTTATTTTTAATTACAACCTTTTTTTCTTGAAATATCAACAATTAAACTTTATGCTGGAAATTCTTTATTTGAAGATTAATATATTTTACTTGAGGATTCAACTATTTTATTGTAAACTCGTATTTTTTAGTTCAATGTATCTATTTTTGATCTAAAAAAAAAATATTTTTCAGCAATTCATCTTCTTTGGTGAAAAATTAAATTACTTGGTTGAAAGTTGAACCTGAAATAGAATTTTCCTGAACTTTTGCACTTAAAAGGGGAAATAGGGGGAAAGGGGGAAATAGGGGACTGACTGTGATTCCACATTTTCAAAAAAAAAAATCTTCCGATTTTTAAAAAATGAATACGAGAAGCTGCGAGTCGTTATTTATTACATTTGAGATTGCTTATTGCGTTGAGGATGCTTTTGTAATTAAATATTACACCATAATAATGCTATTGGAGGCATCAGGCAGGCACGACACGTGCATCGTTATAGAGATAAGATCGACACGATGCGATCGGAAGACAATCGTGCTTATTTCAGAATTTAAATCCCCACTGACAGGACAATTTCTCATTTTGCAGCGACGCGATCCGAGAAACACAAGACAGTAATGTGAGAGTCTCAGACATTATTATTGATGCTCGTGCAAATCTGAAAATAAGAGAGAAATGTGGAGAAAATAATTGAAGCAACACTAAAGTACCCATTTTTTCTCCTCATATAAAAAAAGGTAGGTAAACGGCGGCCATGATTCTCTCAGAGTGGCTTATCCGAAATCAAAAAACAAAAGTGCATGTTAATCCATAGGTGGATGGCTATCGCCGGAACTAGGATTTTTTGAAAATTCAGAAAATTCAATTTTTTATATGCTCTTAAACATTAAGACCCAAAATGTCATTATTTTTTGCGACTATTTTTGTATGAAAAAAAAACGGTTGAATATTTTTCAAAAATCCTAGTTCCGGCGATAGCCGTACGTGTGCTGAATGTACCATTAAAATTTGAAAGGAATCGATTGAACCGTTTTTGAGAAATCATGGTCGCCAGTTTAAAAAATGTAGTTTCGAGAAAAACTACCACCATTCTACCCTGCATTCAAGGCATTACAGAACAAATAGGAAGAATTCTCAACAGAATTTATCTCTTTTGGAATACAAATTTAGTCACTGAGTTAAAATCTAAACTCTTTTCTTGTAAATTAATTTTGTTGTTGTTCAAGATTCATCATTTTGATTAAAAATTTATCTCTTTGGTTGAAAAGTGAGCTATTTTGTTGAAAATTCGTTTTTACTTTAACAGAAAATTAATTTTTTTCAAACTGTAAATGTAATTATTCCAGTCGAATATTCCAACATTTTAGTTCAAAATTCATCTGTTTTGTTTAACATAATACAAAATTTAAAATTTAACCATTCAATTTTAGGTTGAAAAATTATCATTTTTAGTTGAAAATTCATCACTTCGGCTGACATTTTTTTTATCTGGAAAACAAATTTTTTAAACCGAAAATTCAACTATTTGGTTGAAAGTTTTTCTTTTTTTAGTTGAGATTTCTTCTATTTTCTTCAAAATACGTATTCATCAAGTATTCATAATTTTAGTTGAAATTTCATCTTTTTGACTATTCCATTTTTGGTCGAAAACAGATCTTTTTTAGTTCAAAATTCATCTATCAACTATCGAATAAAAAATTGTTTCAAACAGAAAAACTTTTTTCATCGACATAATTCAAAGCTGACGCATGAATAGAAAAGACTTTTTGATCATAAATTTTCAAATAGAAACATAAGAGTTTTTAACAGGAACAACGAATCTTCAACTGAAATAGTTGAATTTTCAAAAAAAAAATAATAATTCTTACTAAATAAGATAAATTGCTAACCAAAACTTAAATAATTAAATTTCAAGTTAAAAAAAGAAAATGTTCAACCAAACAGATGATTTTTCAACTAAGAAAGATAATTTTTCAATGAAAAGCTGAATAATTAAATTTCTAGTCAAAAAAATGAAATTATGGAATATTCAATTGGAAGAATTGAATTACATTTTCAGTTGAAAAAAATATATATTTTCAACCAAAAAAGATGAATATCTGCCTGGAATACCTACTTGAATTTTTTACTGAGAAAAAGAGCTTTTTAACTAATTTTCAATTAAAAAAGACCAATTTTAATCCAAATTGTTGAATTTTGAACTAGAAAAGATCAATTTTCAACTAAAAATGAGACAGTTGAATTTTCATTTAAAGAAATTAATTTTCAACCACTCTGATGAATCTTCAACTGGAATAGTTGAATTTTATGCCAAAATGATGAATTTTCAACCATGAAGATTAATGTTTTACAAAAAAGACGAATTTTCCACAAAGTAAATAAATTTTCAAACAAATAGTTCAATTTTTGAATGACAAATATAAATTTTCAACCAAATAGTTGAATTTTCACCGAGAAAAATAAACTGATTTTCAAGAAAGTAGTTACATTTTCAACCGCAGAGATGGATTTTAAATAAAAATGATGAATCTTCAACCAAAAATTTAGTTTTTAACAAAAGAGTTTAACTTTCCACGAAGAAAATTACCTTTTAACTAAAAAAAAAATGAATTTGCAACGAACAATGTAAACAAAATTCTATTACAATTCAAAAATATTTAGTACTACTTAGTACTACTTAATAAGTTTGAAAATTACCTTCATATTTCAGACTTCACACTTTTTCTTATATTCCCCTTTTCCTCTTCTGATTGATTAAAATCCAATTATTTTCTCAAAAATGCAATCATTTTGTTAGAAATTAATTTTTTTTTGTCGAACATTCAACAACTTGGTTGGAAGTTGTACTACTTTGTTAAAATTTATCTTTTGGGTAGAAGATTAATCTCTTTGGTGGAAAATTGAACTATTTCGTTGAAAATTCGTTTCTTTTTTGGTTGAAAAATTAAATTTTTTCAACCGAAAATTTAATTATAATGCCTATAGTTGATAGTTGATTTAAATTAAAATCTTGTTTGGTAAAAATATCATCAATTACACTTTTCGTTAAGGATTAATCTTTTTGTTCAAAAATTCAACTACCAGGTTAACAGTTGAATTACTTTGTTAAAAATCAATTTTTTTGTGAAGATTCATCATTTTATTTGAAAATTCAACTTTAGAGTGAAAAACTTCACCAGTTTTTTAACTAAAAATATAACCGTTTCATTATTGGTTAAAAATTTATATTTTTAAATGAAAATTGATCATTCCAATTTTGAATATTTGGTTGAGGATTCAACAATTTCGCTGAAAATTCGTACAAAATTAATTTTTTCGGTTTGAAAATTAAACTGCTTCGTAGAAAGCTCGTTTTTTTGCCTTGAAAATTAAAAAATTTTGTAGAAAATTTAAGTATATAGTTGAAAATTAACCTTTCTGTTAAAAATTCTTATTTTCGGGTTAAAAATTCAATAGTTATGGTAGAAAATTCGGCTATATGGTTAAAAAGTAATACTATTTATTTCAAAAGTTAAATACTTGGTAGAAAATTGACTATTTTTCGAAGATTCATAGTCTCGGTTTAAAAATTCAACTGTTTTGTGGAAAATTCATCTATTTTGTGGAAAAATTAGTTTTTTTAACTGAATATGTAACTATTCCATTTTTTGTTGAAAACTTATCTTTTTTAGTTGAAAATTCAACTATTTTATCAAAAATTAAGTTGTTTTTTTTAACTACTTGGTGGAAAATTAACTTTTTATGTGCCAATTCTGAACATTCTTTGAAATTTAATGATTCTTGTCTGAAATAACCGATTTTCGATGAAAAACGCTAACATAAACTTAAATTGTGAAAAAATTTGTACATTTTCTTTGAAATCTATGTCGATATTTTCCTTGGAAATTTTTTGAAATCTCTTTAAATATTTTCTAAAAATGAATTTATAAAAATGAAAAATCAACTTAATTTTTCACTAAAACCTTAAGAAGCAATTCAAAATTTTATTTCAAAATTTTGAAAAATCTACATTTATGGAAAAAGTCTTGAAATATTTTCAAATTTTAAATCATTCTTGAATCTTTTCAAAACTTCTATAGCTTTGAAATATCCTTTGAAATAATTCAAAGTTTTACTGATATTTTTTCAAATCCTGTTTTAGATTCTTTTTCGACATATTTTAAAACATTCAAAGCATAGAATTAACGTTTTAATATAAAAAAAAATTTCAATTAAAATGTTTTCTTTCATCAGTAATGTTTAGAAACTTTCAGAAATAAATTATATCCTTAAATAAAACTACTTGGAAATTTTTATTTATTAAGTTGATAATGCAGAAAATTCTTAATCGTTATTAACAGATAAACACATAGCCTCATTTAATATGATCTAGGGATTATGAATAAAAACTTTTATCATTTTAAAAAAAGTTGGTCAAAAAGTTAAGAAGAAAATTGTTACCTTTATTATCAAAGAATCATTTAAAATTCAAAGTTTCTCTTTTAAGAATAATTTTTTAGGATTAAAATTCTTCTTTCGGAAATTGCGATGAAAAAAATTCTAGAAAATTAAAAAGAACAAACTGAAAGCAGTCACTTAATCCATATTCACAAAACTAATCGCAGCTTCAAAGCAAGGGAAAAATAGAAAAAATTCTCAAATATAGACATTAGAGAGGCTTTTTTGAAAAAGAGAGGAAACAGGGGAGTGACTATGATCTCTGCTCATGCATGTTTTTAATTTTGTAATAACAATATCGGATTTCTTACAAGAGAGCCGGAAGTAAAAAATCAAGCAACTGTCTTTTAAAGATTCTCCAAGGTCATCTCCATCTGTCATCAATTCAATTAATGTTAATACTGCCAATCTTGCAAAAATGTAATTATCACGAAGGCAGTTTCGTTATGTAAAACAAATTTCTCGTGAATAGAGAAGCAATTAAATAGTCTAATCTTCCTTGTCTGCCGGAGAAGAGTAATTTAAAATTGTTTGAATCAGACAATAATTTCCGAATCACGCCATATATTGCCATAAATGAAGATTTTGAAAAAGCATAAAATCGAGAATATAATAAGACGAAAAAAAGAAGCCAGCACGAATCAGCCACTACGTAGAAATTGAATGATAACTCATGATAAGGCAGTACCAGAGCGAGATTCCCCTGGGGATAATTACCGATGGAGATAAACGGATCTGGCTCCAGCATCCACGTGTTCATTCTGTGACTGCACATGTTCAACAATTCGTGCGTAGCTCGAAAAATGAGGCCAGAATTTAGTTGTCAAAGAATTATTAATAGCGTTGATAATATATAATATGTAATGTATGTCAAAACGTAATATGTGAAGACAGATACTTTTTTAAATATATATATGTTCATTAGGGCGGACAAAATTTGTTTTTTCCACTGAGAAAACAAAATGTTGGATCCAAAGAAATGCATTTCTTTGATTGCATTTATTTGAGCCAAAAAACCGTTTACTTAATTGTACTGAATATTGTTTAAAAGCAAGAAACTCGTGCATTGATTCAAAGAAATCATTTCTTTGGGCGCCATTTCTTTGAGGTAAAGAAATATTTCTTGGCCTCCGAATATGAGATACTAACTCAAGGAATTGGTATCTTGTAAATTAAGTACCTAGATTCCTTGAATCTCGATTTCGCATCCAAAGAAATATTGTTTTAGTTCAATGATTTTGAGCATTTGAATTTTAAAAAAATTCTATTTGAAATGAGTAATTCATCGATGCGTGAAACGAATATTTGGTTTCTTTGTCTCAAGGAAATATTGGCATAAATGAAAGCAATATTAATTAAGAGAAAGCGATATTTCTTTCATATAAGTGGATTGATACTGTTATTCTAATATAACGTGTCATTAGTCGAATAAAGTAATTTGTACACTTGAGTAATAATTTATTCACTTGGAAGATATGTATCTTTTAATAAATAGAGTGAAGCGATTTACACTGTAAAAAAAAGTATTATTTTAGGGCTAATTTCACGTATTAAATAAGAGTCAGAAAAAACAGTATCGAGTGGTACTAAAGTGAGACCGCTGGTGGGAACCCAGATTCATTTGTTTTACATTGAAAATAACAGTATGAAGTTCTCCTATTGAAAAACAGGACACCTAAAAATGATACCGTAAAAAAAGAGATCTCTAGTTTTTACAGTGTATGCCCAATAAATATTTCCTTCGAGTGAAGAAATATATTTTTGAAATAACTTCATACACCATTCGTTCGAAAAAATATTTTGTTAAAATTCCTTATTTGTACCGAGTAGTTCAAAACATATGCAGCCAGGTGCGCAGTTTATAGTCTCACAATAGAAATGAATTTACATTTACACCCTAGATATAATCTGACATATTTGGTGATTGGTGTTTATCGGTCTTCCTAAACATTGGTCAGTTGGTCTTGCTTGAAATTCTTTTTCCTACTCCGCGAAAATGAAAAACAATATAATTATTATTATAAATTATAATCATTACAATTGCATTGAGTATTTTTTTCAATGAAGGGGCCTTCTTAATTTTTGTACTTTAAATATTCAAGATTTTTAAACAATACAAGAACTTTCTGTTTGAGTAAATTGTTCTTTGAATCAATTAATATTTTATGAACTCTGTTACGTCTTTTTTAACAATATGCCGCATCTTTGAAACAAATATTTATTTCCGTTGAAAAAAATTTCTTTTTTGCAAATAAATGTTTATTTTGACGAAAAATACGCTCATTTGAATCAAAGAATAATATATTTGGTTAAAAAAAAAAACTTTTACTCAGTCCGAGTTACATTTGTTTGTATGTAACAATTATCTTCTTGAACTTACACCATACTTCTTTACATTATGGAACTCACCTATCATATCAAATACATATTTATTACAGTCAATAAATCTATTTCGCTTAACGAATATGTTACAGTTTCAAGTAAGTATTTCTATGCCTTAAGGGGCTAGTCTACTTTCTCACTTTCAAAAAATCGATTTTTTTTTGCCTAATTCGATAGTATAGCGCAGAAAAAACTGGGGTTTCTATTAGAACCAATTTTTGCTTCTAAAGGAGCTGCAACAAAAAGGAACCACTTTTTCTGAAAGGAACCCAAAATGATAAATGGTTTCTAAATAAACCCATAAGTGTGGATTCAAATGGTTCTAATAGAGCCTTTTTCTCACTTCTGCCTTGACTTACTTCAAAGATTGCACAAGTTAATGATGCACATTTTGCTTTATAATTTGAATTAAATAGTATTGCACTGGAAAAAATTTAATGAAGAAACTAAAATCATAAACATTAGTAATTCTTGAAAGGAAGATATCGCACATGAAATGTCACAGTTTTTAAGGTTATGTTGCAAATCCGAAGTTTTACACTGCGCATGCACAAGAAGCGCGGGACTATTCAAAATGATATAATATAAACTTGCAGTATTAGGTTAATATACGATTTTTTCAAGAAGCTAGGTATTTCTATAATTCAATTTAATTTGTTTTAAATAAGAATAAAAAACTTTTGGTAACATTTGTATGTGTGACTATCCATAGTATTTATTAGTTTCAAATCGGCCCGTGCTTCTCGGCACATGCGCAGTTGAAAACGTTGGCAATCGCCGATGGCCATCTATCGGATATAAACAAACTAAAAAGGAACCCTTAATAAGAGTTCCTTTAGAGCCTAAGTTCTGAATGATCCCAAGTTTCACTTGAGCCGCAGCATTACTGATCCCTCACTTTTTTCTGTGAGTATTCGGAGAAAAAGTTCCCAGAGCTATGAGAGTATGAAAAATTAAATTTTGTAACCAAAAATCAGTTGCCAAAACTTTAAAAGCGTTTTTCTAAAAACTGCTTTTTCAAAAACGGTTGCAACTCTATAGTTCAAAGAAAAATTAACGAATCGATTTGAAATTTTGCACGAATATTAGTAACATGTTTTTACATACCGTGAAGTAGGATTTTTTCGATATTTCAAAAAATATAAATTTGCTGAGCAAAAAACGAGCGTTTTTTGAGCGTTTTTCTGGTGGAAATTTAAATTTTTTGTTCAAAACGCTGCCATTTTTTTTAATTTTCAATATTTTCAAAAGATCCTAGTGCATGGTACGGGAAAAGTCATCTAGTTTAACGTGAAAATTTTTTTTTGAGATACTGGCATTCTGAAGACCTCTACAACTGCAGCCGATTTACAACTTCATTTTTGGATGACTCGACATCGGAGTATATAACTCGGCTTACAGTCGATATTTTTCCATGAAATTTTGTGTATTAGCTTGTCAATACTATCTGAATATATCCTCAAAATTGTAAAATATTTGACCGCACGGTTTTCTTCTATGAGTCCCGAATAATCACCTCCATTTTCCGCCCGAGAAACTAGACTAGTCCCTGAAGCATTGCATTCCTTAGATCCAAACAAAACATTTCTTTTATCTGAAGAAATATTTCTTCAGCCATATTCTGCTCTACCATTTCTTTGAATCAGAGAAATTTGAATCCCTTTTTTTGGGCTATGAAGAAAAATGATATTGAGAGGTGGTGGAAGCCCCATCATGTTCAACACGTATAAACATATACACCCGGAACTTATTAAAATACTTTGGAGTTGGAAACGGGGATCCAGGAACTTTTCAAAATACTTTAAAGTTGGAAAAGAAATTCACGTACACCCGGAACTTATGAAAATTATTTGGAGTTGGAAATGGGAACCAGGAACATTTTGAAATACTTTGGAGTTGGAAACGGCAACCAGGAACTTTTTGAAATACTTTGGAATTGGAAACGGGGATCCAGGAACTTTTTAAAATACTTTAAAGATGGAAAAGAGATCCACATACACCCGGAACTTATGAAAATACTTTAGTAAGCAATCCTTGTCATTCCAACTAGATTTAGTTTAACTAGAGCCAAATGTTGATTTTGGAGGTAGAAAAATTTTCAGTGCACTTTGTAGATTGGGACTTGTAGTAAAACTTAAAACTTGTTCGGTTTTACAATTCCTGATACATACCATCGAATGCTTCGATGTAATCCGCGAAACCCAAAGTTCGTAAAACTGATGACCTTCCATTATATGCGCTCATAAAAAAAATCCGCATCAATAAACAGCCAGTTATGACAGCCATATCTAAATTTTAACACCTTTGTCGTATTCTTAGTCGAGCCAACCGCGATAGCCAATAAAATAGTAACGCCCACTACTTTAAATAGTTCAACAAATCAATTAATGGTACAGATAACTAATTTATTAGTAACACTATTTTCCAAGTCGGCGCTACTAAAAAGAAACTCTAAGAACCAATGAATGCTTTACTAATAAAAAGTTAGTATCCCCAACTGTTAATTTTTTTCAGTTTGGTAGCTTTTTTCTACTGGCGATTCGCTGCCGCGAATCTTGATATGATTGCCTCTGCTTTTAGAAAATCACGCTATTCCATCTAAATAAGAAAACATTTGTTGTGACCTTTCAATTGTTTGTTTGATGTAAGATATTATTACTGCCGGTTGCGTAAATAGTTGATAAGACGTTGCAAGGAAAGGTAAAGGTGTATGTCGCAGATTTCAAGTTATATGGCTATGCGGATTACGAGACATGCATACAGTGAATTATTGGCTTCATTATCGATGTTGGTAATGTCATTATCACCGTTACAAGCTGAACAACACAAATAATAACTATGTCAATTTTTACATTATAAGCTTATACTCCTGAATGTAAAATTACACTGTTTAAAGAAGTAGTAATCCAAAATTCCTTTTTGGTTTTAAAACAGTTACAACTCAACAAACTAGATCTGAATTCGATCTCGAGTATTTCCACTTTATTTGTATTTATAATTATATAGTGCCCATTTCACGAGAACTTTGCTTCCCGTTAGCAAATGTATTTGCTTCCTCATAGACGAAGCATTAGTTATTTTTTCAATAAGAGACAAACCAAAGTATTCATTTTGATCAATTTAAATATAGAAATTTACGAAAAATACAAAATTACAAAATAAATACAAACAATTTTTAAAATACAAAGACAAATCAGATAATTAAATGTTGTATTCGAAATGATAATTTTTCGAGATGGAAAAGAAAAAGGAAAAGTTCTGTCGCACCCTATCACTTTCCCAGCTTTATGATTTCTTTACGAAAATTGTCAGAATTATTTTGTTTGATAATTTATGTTAAAAAAGTCTTTTCTATTCATGCATCAAGTAAGAATTATGTCGATGAAAAGTTTTTTGGTTTGAAACAGGTGATTCATAGATTATGAATGAGCATAACAATCGAATCATAACATCGAATCAGGGAATCTTTTCCATTCTTGCATCAATTTTGAATTAAGTTAGTCAAAAAAGTGTTGCTATAAAAAACCGTGTTTTCAAATATTATGCATTATCATAGCTCCCTTACTCTATAACAAAATATGTATCAATGTTATAGGCGAGGTTATAGGTCAATCGCTTCGTCTTGAATAAACACAACTTTTTTATTCTCGCATGAACTTTAAATTATGACAAGCAAAAAATGTTTGCTATAAAAATCGATTTCAAAATATGATTATCTAAAAATAATCCTGAATTGGAAAATAACTCTAGTTTTTACAGTGTACCAGCATACCATGGCATAACCAGGATTTGATCAAGGAGACTTGCAGAAGTCCGTGAAAAATTGTGCAATGTATCATATTTCTTAGCACCAGAACAAGATTTATGCAAATTTCCCCATGAATACAATTTTTTATTTTCTGTCTTGCAGAATGATTTTTGTAAAAAATATTGAAACAACATTGTGGGGTACAGTCGCTAATATTTCAAGGGATGTTAAACAGTTGTTTATGAATTAAATCTATGGTTCTTCTTTATGGTACGAAAGAGGGCAATAGATTATTTATTTGAAGCATCAATACCTAATAGTGTTCAAAAGGGTTCAAAAGCTCGGAAAAATTCTCACGAGCATGAGAATGTGCTCGAGAATATGCTCGACCTTAATGTGGTTTGAGAATTTAATGAGCATTTATGAGCATTTTGAATTAGGATTTAAAAAATCGTATTTTCTACTTTTATTAATAATAATTATATTGTTTAAATTTCGCGCAAGAATGCTTCGCTTGAAATTGGAAAGGGCGCTAAATTTAAATGATAGAAGAAGTCAAAGTACTAGAAAACATATTATTCGCATTAAACAGTGCCTTACTCGCAGGGTTGCTACAATATCACAATTTAAAAATTCTTTTAGGTATAAAACCAAACATACACCTAGAAGATTAATAATAATAATGCAAAATAAATTTTGTTTCTAAATATATTTTAAACACTTTTTAGTTGGGTTTTAAAAAATAAAAAAAAAACTCAATCAAAAAAATGAATTTTTAACTAAAATGATGAATCTTCCATCCAAAATAAGAATTTTTAACCAACTATTTAGTTGAATTTTCAACCCAAAAGATTAGTTTTCCACCAAAAAGACTCATTTTCAACAAAATTTATGAATGTTCACCTAAAAAAAAAGGAATTTTCAAAAAATGTATTTTTTTCATAACAAAAAATGATCTTTCAACAAAATAATTCAATTCTAAACTAAAAAAGCTAAATTTACAAAACAAAAACATATTAGTTCGATTTGCAGTTAAAAAAGTAAAATTGAAAAAAAAAGAATTTTCAGCAAAATTAATTAATATTCAACTAAAAAGACAAATTTTCAAGCGAAAATGGATTACTTATATCTTTAGTTGACAAAATTAATTTTCAACTAAAAATAAACAAATTTTCAGCCAAAGAAATTGTGTTTTTAGCACTATGATGAATTTTCAACCAAAAATATGAAATTTTGTTCAAATAGTGGATTTTTCAATACAAAAAATGAATTTTCTATCAACAAAAAAAAACGAATTTTCAACTAAGAGTTTTTTTTAATGAAAACTAAAATGATGAATCTTCAACCAAAAATATGAATATTTAACCAACAATTTAGTTGAATTTTCAACCCAAAAGATTAATTTTCCACCACAAAAGACTCGTTTTCAACAAAGTTTATGAATTTTCATAAAAAATAAAATAAATGTTCAACCAAAAAAAATACGAATTTTCAAAAAAATATTTTTTTTTTCATAACAAAAAATGATTTTTTAACGAAATAATTTTCAATTTTAAACAGAAGAAGCTAAATTTACCAACCAAAAGTATAATATTTCAATTTGCAGTTATAACAGTAAATTAAAAAAAAAAATTCCAATAAAATTAATTAGTTTTCAACTATAAATATAAATCTTTGAAGTGAAAATGGAATATTTATATCTTCAGTTAAAAAAATCATAATTTTCAACTAAAAAGAAACGAATTTTCAACCAAAGAAATTATTTTTTAATCATGATGATGAATTTTCAACCAAAAATATGAAATTTTCTTCAAATAGAGGATTTTTCAATCCAAAAGATGAATTTTCTATCAACAAAAGAACGAGTTTTCAACTAAACAGTTATTTTCCAATGAAAGAAATTATTTCTTAACAAAAAATAGAATAGTTGGAAGTTTTTCTAATTTGTTAACAAAAAAATTGCATTTCTATCAAAAAAAGTAAATTTTCGACAAAAAATGTTATAGTTGAAGTGCGTTTTGAACTAAAAATGAATAAAACTAAAAATTTAGTTTTCAACCAAATACATGGATTTCAAACTAGAAAGATAAATTTTTTTACCAAAAATAAAGCAGGATAATTTGCAGTCAGTAAAATAAATTTCCACACAATAAACAAACGAATTTTCAACCGAAGAAATTAAATTTTTAACCAAAAAGATGAAATTTCAACTAGTGAGAGTACTTTTTTACAAAAAAAGGCGGATTGTCAACAAATTGTTAAAGTTTCACCGAAAACAGATACATTTTCAACTAAAAAAAGAATATTTGAATTTTCAGTAAAAAAAATAAATGATCAATAAAATTAAAGTAAATTTTCAAGGAAATGGTGAAATTTTCAACCAAGAAGATTAAATTTCTATCATAAAAGATCAATTTTCGACAATAAATGGAATTTATTTTTTCAGTTTAAAAAATGAATTCTAAATAAGAAAAATCTGATTTTCAGCCAAAAAGATCCATTTACAAAATGTCAACCAATAAGATTAATTTTTTATTAAAGTATATGAATTTTCAACCGATTATTTGAATTTTTAAAGGAATTTCCAACCAAAAGGATGAATTAGTCAGCAAGAAAATTAAATATTCTTCCACAAAATTCGAGTTTTCAATAAGATACAGGAATTTTAAACCAGATATTTGAACTTTCAACTTAAGAAGATAAATTTTGAACCAAAAATGTACGACTTAAATTTTCAGTTAAAACAATTAATTTTCATCCAGAAAACATTATGATCAACCAAAGAATTAAATTTTTAACAAAAGAAGGAGGTTTGAACTAAAATTATGAATAATCGACCAAATCAATTTTCAACAAAGTAGTTCCACTTTCAACTAAGTAGTTGAATTTTCTGCCAAAAAAATGAATTCTCAACGAAAACCGTGATATATTATATTTTAACCATAAAACATATTTTAATTTTATACCAAAAATAGTTGAATTCAATCAAAAAAGATGAATTTTCAACAAAATATTTTGAATCCTCAACTAAAACAGATTAAATTTCAACCATGATATTAAAATTTTCAAGTTAATTGATCAAAAATTCCCTAACTCTGTCAGGTTTTCCCTGATATTCCCTGACTTTCTGGAATTACCTGACCTGTAGCCACTCTGTAATTGAGCCGCTGGATAGTGTAAGGGCATATAAAATTCACATGGCCGTTCCGGTTGGCCCCTGTTGTCTTTAAAATCGATTTCGAAAATTAAATTTTTGAAACATATGACTTTGTAGAAAATTCCATGGCGCATCTTTTTTCCTCTTATGAAAAAGTTGTATCTTTTACTGTTTCTGGAAGAAAGTGAAAAAACTGGATTTTGTGAAAAACAAAATTTAATAAATATTTTGACTTCAACTCGCTCTAAAAGACAAACTTTTGGATATTTTCACATGAAAATTAGAGGAGTTATGCTTCAAACTGTTTTAAAGATGATATGCTTATTTAAACTTCTCTAGTTTGTTACCAAAAAAAGCTGTTAATTTTTTTGTCAAGCAGTATCAAAATAATTTTACGGAACTTTCAAACACTTCGTTTATCGAGGGAATTTTGAGTAAGCCCAAACTTCAAGCGGAAGAAACGTTCATTAGGGTTCAGTGAAGTTTTCTAGAAAGTATTACTTCAATATAATGAATCGTTAAAAAAATACGAACATTCAAACATCGCGTCAAAGAGTGATCGAGCGCATGAGATGTGAGAATACTTCGGCGCCTCGACCTCACCGCCGCGCCGTCCTGTCGTAGCCGCTAGGAAATAATGTTTTCTTATTATTCTGGACAAGAAAAAAAAGTACATCTAATTTAATCTTCGAATATATTAAAAAACTATGTATATATCTTATCACAGGTATCTTTGGACAAAACTTTAAGTATTAAAGTATAATATATTTTTTGTAAAATTTAGTATTTTCCCTAGTAAAAATTCTCATTATGACACGTTTATCCTCCAATTGCAACACAGTCTACGATAAATTGATATAATTTTATAAGAAATTGATATAAAAAGTTTCTCCATGTAATATTAAAAAGTATTAAAAAATTACGGTTTCGCGCTTTTTAAATTTTGCAACATTTAATACCTTGTTTCTTTTTGCTTTACGAACGTTCTCAGCCCAATCTGCTTCATTTATAGATTTTTTTCTACCACGAGGAGGTTCTGATGAACACGATGCCATTGTCGTTTAACGACTTGATAAAATTTTCACTTTATAAATAAATAATTTTATCCGTTGCACTGAATAAATTAGTCTTTCGAAACATAAACAATCAGGGCTTCTTGTGGCGAAGCATTGTTTGCACTTAATGTACGCTCTTCTGTTTTCCTGCGAAAGTATTCTAAAGAAATTCGCACGCGGAAAATTCGCAGAAAAAACAAGAGCGAGCAGAATCGGCAGAGACTCGGCGTAGTAGAATCGGCGTGCTCTCGAGCGCTCGAGAAAGGCAAATTAAATGCTTATGATTTTCTAACCGTGAGATGAATTGACGTAAAAAATCCCCAAAAATGTTATTATATCCTTATAAAGATTTCTTTTGCTGAAAGTTTCGCTCACGTGAAATTACCTAGATAAACAAAGTGATCGAAAATTTTCTCTCCTAACTGATACGACAGGACGGCGCGGCGGTGAGGTCGAGGCGCCGAAGTATTCTCACATCTCATGCGCTCGATCACTCTTTGACGCGATGTTTGAATGTTCGTATTTTTTTAACGATTCATTATATTGAAGTAATACTTTCTAGAAAACTTCACTAAACCCTAATGAACGTTTCTTCCGCTTGAAGTTTGGGCTTACTCAAAATTCCCTCGATAAACGAAGCGTTTGAAAGTTCCGTAAAATTATTTTGATACTGCTTGACAAAAAAATTAACAGCTTTTTTTGGTAAAAAACTAGAGATGTTTAAACAAGCATATCATCTTTAAAACAGTTTGAAGCATAACTCCTCTAATTTTCATCTGAAAATATGCAAAAGTTTCTCTTTTAGAGCGAGGTGAAGTCAAAATATTTATTAAATTTTGTTTTTCACAAAATCCAGTTTTTTCACTTTCTTTCAGAAACAGTAAAAGATACAACTTTTTCACAAGAGGAAAAAAGATGCGCCATGGAATTTTCTACAAAGTCATATGTTTCAAAAATTTAATTTTCGAAATCGATTTTCAAGACAACAGGGGCCAACCGGAACGGCCATGTGAATTTTATATGCCCTTACACTATCCAGCGGCTCAATTTAAAAGAAGCATATTTTTATTTCACTCTAGAATGTTTGTTGTAAAAATATATGTATCAAGTGTAATTCAAGAATTTTAAATCAGACTAGAATCAAATTCAAAATCCTATTTAACGTCCAATAATCAAGTCAATGTACAGAATTCTTGAAAATAAAACAAAAATTCAACGATTAAATTTGGACAACCACCACAAAATTCTCCTATTGCAATTCCTAAAAAACAAATAAAAAAATTTGTTTCTTTGGACAAAAATAAAAAAGAGGAAAGAAAAATGAGAAAGCAACCATCCAAATCCTTTTCCTTCTCTTTTTTTCGTCTTTTTTATTTTTATTATTATCAAATCACAATATGAAAGCATGCAAAGTATTTACTAACGTTTCGGTGCTCAAGTACTATGCATGCATTCATATTGTGATTTGATAATAATAAAAATAAAAAAGACGAAAAAAAAGAGAAGGAAGGGGATTTGGTTGGTTGCTTTCTCACTTTTCTTTCCTCTTTTTTATTTTTGTCGAAAGAAACAAATTTTTTTTATTTGTTTTTTAGGAATTACAATAGGAGCATTTTGTGGTGGATGACCAAATTTGATTTAAACAAATGCTTTAAATTCTCTTTAATGCTCTATAAATGCTCTGTTAAAGCTTAAATGCTGAGCATATTCTCAAGAGCATTTGCTCAACATAAATTCTTGAGCATTTAAAAACTCTAATGCCTAATTTAAATTTCTTCTTGCACTTTATTGTAAGAAACCGAGAAAAGGAGCCGCTCATAGCCCCATTTTACAATACTATCAATAATGCAGCAATATTAGCTGCATTCTCTACACACGGAAAAAATAAGTCTTGGAACATTTCGTAGATTAGTGCTAGACTTCAGGACGGGCCATCATTTTCATGAAGTCTCGTATACTTTCTATAAAGTGGTCATACATTTTCATTGAAAAATAAAGAAAAGTCATGGAAGTTTTCAAGCGCAGTCAAGAAACAACAGGCTTGGAATTCTTATAAGACAGTTTACAAAAAAAAATATATATAGTCATGAAGTGGCTATAAAATAACTTCATATTTGCAAAGACTTGAATTGAATAAGTGCGTGATTCAAAAACTAAGAACTCGAATGCAAGTCAGAAAAACAGTCCATGACTGTCTGCGAGCATTTTCAGAGGCGCGCTCAGTGGGGCTCAGAGACAAATTCACATTGGTAAGATTGAAGTAGACACTGGTCAAAAAATAATTTTCCGTGGAAATTATATTTTTCCATTAAAAAAAAAATTGTTCAATTAACTTGTTATGCAAAGTCAGTCTTGCAGCAAGTTGTCTAATTCGCAGTCCTCACTAAAATTCTTTTTACGCGGCCACGCAGTTTTCAGCTGTAGCAGAACGCCAAGATTTTTTACTGTGTTTTCAGCCCGATCGATTAGCCGAGGGGCTTGCGCGGTTAGGAATCAGTTGCGTTAGTCTCGTGTCTAGGATAGGTAGTTCGAATCTCCGCAGCGTGCGTCCGATTTTTTAGAGCGTGAAAAGCGAGCGATTGATATAAGTAATAATTGTGTGTGTTATAATAATATTTAAATAAATATGTAAGTTGAAGATAATAATATTATAAATTTAAAAATTAATTTTTTTATTTTTTATTAGCATAAATGGCTAGCTTGACAGTCTACGAACCCTTCCTTGACTGTCTTTGAGAATTTAATATTGGAGTGTTGAACGGCTTACAAATTTTTCTGTGATATTTTGTTGATGGAGTCTAGCAGTGCTTCACTGACTATGCTGGACGCAATTTAAGAAGTCTTTTATTTCTTCAAGCACTATTTGCATGATTTTCCAATATGTTATTTTCAAATTATCAAATGCTTTTAGACCTATCCTAAAGTCACAGACTCGGTCAATGAAAATTTCCAGCACTTTTTTTTTCCGTGCACGGTTAGCTTCGTGTTTACTATTAAATATTCATCTGCAAAATAATGTTTAGACTTCACAGAAAAAGATATAATGTAATCTTCAGAGCGATTTCAGAGTAATATTTACCTGCAACAAAAATTAAATTAACGTGTTAAGATTTACCCACCACATGGGAAACGGTTATCATGTCGCAAAAAAAAAATTCACTTCTGTGTTTTCTGTGTTGCAACGAAAGTGAACACTTTTATGTTTTCGTACATGGGTAATTGTCAAATTAAAGGCAAACTTGAAGTCCCAGTAATATAACATTAACTTAGAAACACGTACTGTTTTTTAAAAATAAATACTTACTATCATCCTCTACAAAATGGTCAGTTCTTTTTTTCATTTCTATTCCTATTTACTTTAATTTAATATAAGAACACCCCAAACGTCATTACCGTACGGCGTCCCAACCTCACAAGGATAAACTGATTTTCTCATTTTTTTTTAGACAGTAACCTAAAAAATGCTTAACGTATCAAGTTTGTAAACTTTATATGAAGATAAATTTAATGCATGCACATTTTTTTAATGAAATTAATAATATTGTAAAAATCTCAAAGTCTATCCCTAGATTTTTGTCCTGTCAGACGTCATTACCGTACGTCTTTTTTTCTAGTGAAATATTGTAGTTACAGTTGAGTAATAATTACAGAAATATAAAGCGTATCCTTTAATACAAGATTCTATAAATTTGAGCTTGAAATATTAACTTTTTTTGTTGTGAATCTGATATTAAAACTGAAAAGTACATTTTCACAACAAAAACGTCATTCCCGTACGTGCGTTAAAAACCAGTTTCGGGGTGAAAACAAATTATAAAAATTCCGTTTCTTGCTCAACGGTGTTTTCTTTCATAAGTGGGGGACTTTTTATGATTAAAATCTATCATTCTTTTATAAATATTAAAAAAGGCTGAACATCATAATTTTTCTCGCATCATTACCATACGGTACAAGAGAAGAGCATACGACTGCTTATATGCGCGTGAATCATTATTATTTCTTATTTTCATAACCATGTTCAGAAAAACTGATTTGTCAAAATGGGTATATCAGATGCACGGTGAACTAATACTGTGAGCACAGTTCTTAACATTAATAACGAAATTTAAATCAGTGATTTATAAAACATGGAATATGATGAAATCTATAATAAAAAGCGTGCGTAGGGCGTCGATCGATTAGTAATGGAATGCACGCAAGTTTAGATTCTGATTCTAGGTCGATCTCCTACTCAATAAATTCTTATTGGAAACGTTTGATACACATTGCTGGGAGTACAAAGTTGGGAGTACAACTGTAGTATTTTACAATCACTAGTGCGACAGTCGCGTCTGTGCAATTGTGCACATAAACAGCGTTGTTGAGACTTTAGAGAAGGTATGAAAAGAGCCGCAAGCAGGCCTTGGTATACATTCTTCTTTTACGTCAATCTTTCAGTTGGTTTGTCCTGTAGCAAACTGTAATAAAATATTTCTACCCCCCCCCCCCAACCCACTCTTTCTGTACGTAATTTTTAGTTTCCAACAAAATTTTACTCGTTATTGCTATTTGAATTTGCAAATAAAAATATCAGTTTTCAACCAAAAATATAACAGCTATAACTTGCAGTTAAAAAATTCATTGCTAACTCAAAACACAAAAACTCAAAAAAATGTTCAACTAAAAAGATTATAAAAGATTATAAAAAGATTTTTGAATTCTTGGCTTTATTTTCAGGAATTCTTTTATATGAAATATTAAGAAATAATTAGGAAGGGTGTCCGAGAACATTTTCAAAATTTCCTTATTTTTCCTTGTCTGATTTTTCATTTTCATTGATCATTAATATTCAAATACCAGCATCTTAATCTTGAAATACTTTTAACGTAGAGTCTTTTATAAACGGAATAAAACAGTATTTCATATACAAATTAAAGATTTTTAAATCGATTAATTTATTTTAAACAAAAAAAGGTCTTTTCTACTATAAAAGATAGCTTTTTCACAAAATACTTAAATTTTCAAAAAAATATTAAATTTGTAACATAATAGTTGAATTTTCAACCTAAAAATATAAATTCCCAACAAAAAGTGTCATAGTTAAAGATTGTTCTTTGAAGAAAGAAAATTTTACCTAAATTGTTGAACCTTCAAGCCAAAAGACGAATTTTCTCTACAAAAATTGAATCTACAAACAAAAAATATGACTTCAGCAAAAAATTATTTTTCCACGAAACTGATGCATTTTTACTCAATAAAAATGAAAATTTTAACCCAGAATTTTTTTTTACCAAAAAAAGGAAAATTTTTAAATAAAAAAGTAGAATCTTAAAAAAATGGAAAAAATACATTTTCAGTTGAAAAATTAATTTTAAACAAAAAGAAAAAGACTTTTCCGCTAAACAGTTAAATTTTTAACCAAAGATATAAGCCTTCAATCAAAAAAATAAATCTTTAACGATGTAGTTTAACTTTTACCCAAGTAGTTGAATTTCCAATTTGAAAAGATTAATTTTCGAAAAAATAGTAAAGCTTTAGATGAATTTTCAACTACAAATATAACTCTTAAAAAAATGATTTCGTAAAAAAAATAATTCAACCAAATCTTTCAAATAAAATACTTGAATACTCGAGCAAAGAAGAATAATTTTTAACCAAAAAGTTGCATTTTCATTAAAAAAAAAAAATAAATTTCTACCAAAGCGGTTAAATTTATGAACCAAAAAGATAAATTAAAAAAAATAGTTGAATTTTCTGTTAAAAAAGATTTCAGTTCACTTTTCACGATCAAAATATGAATTTTTAACCAAACATCAGTTTCTAGGAGAAAAATTGAATTTTCAATCCGAAAAGACGAATATTTTCAACCAAAAGGGATGAATTTTTAATGAAATAGTTGAAATCTATACCAAACAGTTAAATTTTTATTCAGCAAAGATGAAATTTGTACCAAAACAGATGATTTTTTAATTTAAAAAATGACACATTTTTTGTGAAGTTGTACTTTCATCCCGAAAAGCTTTCAGTTCATTTTTTATCACCAAAATATGAATTTTAAACAAGAAGTAAATTTTCAAAGAAATAGTTGAATTTTCAACAAAACAGAATTTTCAATCAAAAGTATGAAATTTTAACAAAATATTTTTATTTTCAACCAAACAGTTGCATTTTTATCCAAGAAAGATGAAATTTCTCTAAAAATAGATGAACTTTTAATTAAAAAAAAAAAAAATTTCAAAAAAATAGTTGGATTTTCATATAGAATAGATTTCAGTTCTCTTTTCAACACCAAAATATTAAATTTAACCAAAAAGTAATTTTTCTACAAAATAGTTGAATTTTCAACAAAACAGCAGAATTTCCAACCAAAAAGTATGACTTTTCAATATAATTGTTGAATTTTTAACCAAACCGTTGCATTTTTATCTACAAAAGACGAAATTTCCCTTAAAACAGATGAATTTTAATATAAAAAGAAAAAAAAATTCAAAAAAAATAGTTGAATTTTCATCCAGAAAAGATTCCAGTTGACTTTTCAAGATAAAAATATGAATTTTGTAACCAAAACTATAAGTTTCTACGAACAAAATTGAATTTTCAATTCGAAAAGACGAATTTTTTCAACCAAAAGGAATTAATTTTTAACGAAATAGTTGAATTCTCTACCAAATAGTTGAATTTCTTTCCAAGAAAGATGAAATTTACACTAAAACAGATGAATTTTTAATAAAAAAAAGACACATTTTTTTTAGAGTTTAAATTTCATCCACAAAAGCTTTCAATTTATTTTTCAACACCAAACTATCAATTTTAAACAAAAAGTACATTATCCATGAAATAGTTAAATTCTCAACAAAACAGAATTTTTTTAAACTGTAATTTAATTAAAAATTTATTTCTAGAAACATGGCACGGACACGAACCACTTAAGTTGTTAGAATGTTCTAGAAGTCGGTAAGGTAGGAAATTTTGAATCAAATAGATGATATTCAACTAAAATGATTAATATTGATATAAAGCAAAAATGAATTTTTAACAAAGAAGATTAATTTTCTTTAAAAAAAAGACGAATTGTCAACTAAAAAATATAAATTTTCAACCAAAAATGAAAAAGTTACATTGTCAGTTATCAAAATTAATTTAAAAAAAAATCGAATTTTAAAAAAATAGTTACATTTGCAAGCAAAGATATGAATCATAAAATTTTTTTTTTGACAAAGTGGTTCAACTTTTATCCGAGCAGTTAAATTTTCAATTAGAAAAATTAATTTTTAACCAAAAAATAGAATAGTCTTTTTGGATAAATCTTTTTTTTTGTAAAATATTTATTTCTTTGGTTGAAAATTTAACTAAGTTGTTCGAAAATTCCCTTTTTAATTAAAAATTTAACTATTCTATTTTTAGTTGAAAATTTATCATTTTTATTTTGAAAATTTAACTGGATGGTTGAAAATTCATGTATTTTGTTATATTCGTCTATTCTGGTAGAAAATTAGTTTTTTAAACTATAAATTTAACTATGCCATTTTTAGTTGAAAATTGATCTTTTTCAGTTGAAAATGTAACTATTTGGTTAAAAATTCCTTTTTATTTACATGAAAAATAACTTTTTTAACTGAAAATTTGAACTTTCCCATTTCCAGCTGGAAATTCAACTATTTCGCTGAAAATTCCTAAATTTTTTTTGTGTACTGAACTTTTTGGTATAAAATTAATCCTCTTGCTCGAAAATTCATCTTTTTGGATCAAAATTGTTTTTTTTGCCAATTCATTTCTTTGATCAATAATGAAACTATGTTATTGAAAATTCGTCTTTCAAATTGGAAATTATATATTTTTTTTAATTGTAAATTTAAATATTTGGTTACAAATTTATGTTTTTTTTTAATTCGTCTTTTTTTTTGTAAGAAATTAATTTGTTTGGTTGAAGATTCGTTTTATTAAATGAAAATTAATTTTTTTGATGGAATATTAAACTATTTCATTTTTAGTTGAAAATTTAACTTATTTTATTTTAAAATTCGTGTTTTTTGATCGAAAATTAATTTTTCTAACTTAATATTTCACTATTCCATTTTTTATTGCAAGTTTATATTTTTTAGTTAAAAATTCAACTATTTGACTGAAAGTTGAACTATTTTTTTAAAAATTAATTTTTTTGGTTTGAAACGTATTATTTTATTTAAAAATTCATCTCCTTTGTTAAATATTTTGTTGAAAATTCGTTTGGCTTTTCAATAAAACCCAAATCTTTAAAATGAAAATCTTAATTATTCCATTTTTGTATTAAAAAAACGACTTTTCAACAAACTAGTTACATTTTCAACCAATGATATATGAACCTTCAACAAAAAAATGAATTTTTAACAAGGAGGATAAACTTTTACCCAAGCAGTTGAATTTTTAATTAGAAAAAGTCCATTTTTAACACAAAAATGGAATAGTAACATTTTCAATTAAAAAAATTGTTTTTCAACAAAACAAAAAGTTATTAAAAAAATAGTTAAATTTTCAACTAATGAGATAAATTTTCAATTAGAATGATTTATCTTCAACAAAATCAGGTTTTTTTAACAAAGGGGTTCATCCTTCAACTAAGTAATTGAATTTTCAACAAAGAAAAAAAAAGAAATTTCAACTAAAATTATGAATCAACGACAAAAACGATTTTTTAATAAAGTGGTTCATCCTTCAACGAAGTAACTGAATTTGCAACAACAACAAAAACAAAATTTAACCAGAGATAAATTTTCAGCTAAAATGATGAATCTTTAACGGAAAAATGATTTTTTTAACAAATTAGTTAATCCTTCAACCAAGTAATTGAGTTCTCAAAAGAAAAAAAAAATTTGAATAAGAGATGAATTTTCTACTAATATGATGGAGAAGATCTTTTTTCAGAAAAAAATTAATTAAAATAATTAATAAAATAAAACGGTGAATTGTAAATCCAAAAGGACTAATTTTCTGTCGAAATATGCGAATGTTCAACAAAACAGTTGAATTTGCATCCACAACTTTAACCAAAAATAGTTGAATTTTCAACATGAAAATTGGAATGTTCGACAAAAAGACGAATTTTCAACGAAGAAAATTAATTTTCTACCAAAAAATGACAAATTTTCAAAAAATAAACCAATTTGCAAACAAATAATAACCTAGATTTTTCACCGAATAGTTAAATTTTCTACTAAAGACGATAAATTTCCATGCAAAAATGGAATAGTTAAATTTTCAGTTAAAAAAATTAATTTTCGTTGAAAAAAAGGATTTTCAACAAAATAGTTAAGTCGTCAACCAATATAATAAATTTGAAGAAAAGTAGTTTGATTTTCAATAAAGTAGTTGAATTTTCAATTAGGAAGATTTTTAATTTCTACCAAAAAAGATAAATTTACTGGAAAAAATATGAATTTTCAAGCAAAACTGGAATAGTTAAATTTTCAGAAAAAATAATAATTTTAATGCAAAAAAAAATAATGCTTGACAGAATAGTTTAATTTTCAACAAATAAAATGAGTTTTTAACACAGTAGTTCTACGTTCAACCAGAAGGTTGAATTTTAAACCAAAAAAGGTGAATTTTTAATGAAAAATTTAATAGTTGAATTTTCGATTAAAAACGATCAATTTTCAACCTAAAATGGAATAGTTGAATTTTCAATTAAAACAATTAATTTTCATATAAAAATAAAGTTTTTCAACAAAACAGTTCAATTTTCAGCCAATAAGATGATTTGTTATTAAAGTTTTTTTAAATTCCAACCAAGTAATTGAATTTTTAATACAGACAATAAATTTTCTAATAAAAAGAGATGAATGTATAACAACAAAAAACGAATTTTTAATAAAATAGATAAATTCTTAACCTCTAACCAAATAGTTTAACTTTAAAAAAAAAAATAAAAAATTCTGCAAAACAGTTGAATTTTCAATCCGAAATTATTAATTTTTTACCAAAGAGACGAATTTTCTGAAGAAAAAGACGAATTTTGAACATATAAAGATTTTTCAGCCAAGACAGGAAAAAATATCAAAGAAATTGTTGAACATTCAATCCAAAAGACAGCATTTTCAACCAGAAAGTATTAATTTTCAACCAAAAAGTTCATGTTTAACCAAAAAATTACAGTTTTAAACAAAAGAGAGAAAATTTCCACCAACAGGATTAGTTTTCTACCAGTAAAGACCAATTTTTGACTTAAAAAAAATATTAAATTTCAGCCAAAAAATTTTAAAAGTTACATTTCTAGGTTGAAATTTTAATTTCAAATGAAAAAAAAAATTTTCAGCAAAATATTTAAATTTTCAATCGAAAAGATCAACACTCAAACAAATAAATTTTTAACAAATTGGTTTAAGTTTTACCCAAGTGATTGAATTTTGAATTTGAAAAATATCAATTTTCAGCCAAAAATAGTTGTGTTTTTAGTTTAAACGTTATTTTTCAATCAAAAAAAGGCAATTTCAACAAAAAAAATGAATATTCTACGAAAAATAGGAATTCTTAACGAATAATGTAATAGTAGACATTTCAAATAAAAAAGTATGACTTTTTAATAAAAATTGTTGAATTTGCAACTACATAATAACATTCTATACTACAATTACAGTCGTCAGGATGAAGCAACTGTAAAAGAAGAAATAAAAATACAAGGCAAATAAATTACTAACTAAAATAATTACTAGTCCCAAACTTCATTTTCAAAATTCTCTAACTTTGCCCCGAACAATTTTTTACTTGCTCTAACCATTAATATTCAAATACCATTTCGATTGTAGTTTCGTGATTTTCACCGTTATAAAATAAACAGTCTATTGTTAAAAAGGTATTTTTTTTCATTCAGAAGAGAAAAAGTTTGAAAAACTATTTTTCCTTTAAAAGAACAAAAATTTCAGAACCACGAGCAAAATTCAAGGACTTTTCCAGGTTTTTTCCGAGTAAAAACGAATTCCAGGACTTTTCTCAGGACTGGCAATCGGAAGTTCTGAGGTTCGATTCCCAGCGGAGCGAAAGGCGAAGATCTTTTTTCAGAAAAAAATTATTTAAAATGATGAATTTTCCACACAAAAATCGCTGACATTCTTTAAATTGAGAGATATATTTTGGTACGCCACATTAGTCGCGTCTCCCCTACATAGAAGATATACTTTTTTGCGTGCCCTATAATACATCTTGACGACCCCGTATACTGAATGCCCGATGGTTTCTACATATAAATCAATGTATTGTAATTGTAAAGGATATACGGAAAGAAATCATGTACGAAGACGTAGCGTGACCAAAGTAGTGACACGACATCGGGACATCAAGAAGGAAAGACTGAAAGACATGATTCTTTTGCATAATAGCCTAGCGTCGTTTTTTGCCTCAGAGATCTCATTTATTGCTACAACTGTGCACGAAAATTTTAATATTTTTAGAAAAACTAAAAAAAAAAAAACGAACACGGTTCACTTATTATGTCTCACGTAATTTTTAAATTTAAATATTAAAAGGAATATCTGTATTATCATTAGAGAATAACAGAAAATATTTAACGTCTTTTCAGACTATAGTCCAGTCAACGAAGCTCTGAAATAACGTTTTTAAGGCTGCATAAGCC
>CAKNXH010058674.1:17858-32341 GCA_932178445.1 Andricus quercusramuli | reverse complement strand
ATTCCAGTCAACGAAGCTCTGAAATATGGTTTTTAAGGCTGCATCAGCCATTAAAAGGAATCTGTATTATCATTAGAGAATAACAGAAAATATTGAACGTATTTTCAGACTATAGTCCAGTCAACGAAGCTCTGAAATAACGTTTTTAAGGCTGTATCAGAAATGGATGCATTTTTACATATATCCTATTTTTAGGGTGAGACACCCGAATCTGAAATTAATTTTCAGTTACAATGCTTTTCTCTCGCCGAAAATTGATTTTCCGAAGTTTTCCGCTCTTTTCGCAGGAACTACTGATCGTACAAAAAAAAATGCAACCACGTTATCAAGGCGGTCATTTTACACAGACAAAGATTGTCAAATACATTTTGATAAGTGAAACTGAAAATTAAAAATGTTATTTCAGGGCTTCATTGACTGGACTAAGGATTCAATATGGAAGGTTTAAGATTGAAAGTCGAAATATATTGCATTTTCAACAAAATAGTTGAATTTCCAGCCTAAAAAGATTTTGTAGCAAAATAGATGAATTTTTAATCCAATATAACGATTTTGTAACAACAATTAAATTAAATTTTAACCCAATAGTTGTTCAAACCCAAAATAGTTTAAAATTTAACCAAATATTCAAGTTTTTAAGCCAAAAAGACGATTTTTTTCGAAGACAGATGAATTTTCAACAGCAATGTTCATTTTCAACCAAGAAAGATGAATTTTCAACATACAAAGATGCAATTTTCAACCAAATGGTCAAATTTCCAAACTAAAATAAAATAAAAATTTATTCCAAAACAGTTGAATTCTTAATCCAAAAAGACGAATTTTTTAGAATATAACTTAATTTTCAGCCCGAAAAGTTGAATTTTCAACAAAAATGTTTATTTTCAACTAAAAAAGACAACCTTTTTACCATTAAAGATACATTTTCTACCTGAAGACGAACTTTCAAAAAATTGAGTTAAACGAAAAAGGAACGCATTCTGAACAAAATAGTTAAATCCTCCACCAAATAGGTGACATTTCGAATAAAAGGGAAATTTTTTTCCGAAAATTGAATCGTCAGAGTTTCAGTTTAAATAATTAATTTTCAACAACAAAAAAACAATTTTTGAACAAAAAATACTAATTTTGTATCAAGAAGATAAGTGTTCTACTAAAAAAAATACTAATTTTAACCAAAATAAATAAATTTATAACAAAAAACTTAATTTTATACCAAACATTTTTTTCAAAAGAATAGCTCTTCCCTTTTCCCCTGGAATTCGCATAGAAATTTCGGTACACGTTGCCACGGTATTATTTTAAACTGATTTTACAGAAAATAAAATATATAAAATACATGAGTTCTCAATTCAAAAAGATAAATTTTTGAACCAAAAATAGAATAATCGAATTTTCAGTTAAAACAAATAATTTTCAACCAAGAAAAAAGGACTTTTCTACAAGATAGTTGAACATTAATTTTGAACTAAAAAATAGCAATTTTCAAGCAACAATGAAATACTTATTACAAAAAATTATTTATAACTATAACAACAAAATGAATTTTTGTTAAATTTTATTAAAATAGTTAAACTTTTAGTTGAAGAAATAAATTTTTAACTAAAATAATGAATCTTCAACTAAAAAATGATTTTTTTACCAAATAGTTGAATTTTCAACTTTCGAGATGAATTTTCTAACAAGAAAGACAAACTTTAGAGAAAATACACGAATTTTCAACTAAAAAAGATCAATTTTCAACAACAGCAAAAAACAAATTTTTAACCAAATAGTTGAATTTTCACCTAAATCAGATACATTTTTTACTAATTTCCAAATAATTTTCTACCAAGAAAATGAGTAATTGTCCAAAAAGATATATCTTCTACCGAGAAGATTAATTTTCTATCAAAGAAAGATCAATTAAAAAAACGTGAATTTCCAATCAACCAAAAAAATATTTTTATTTTAAACCAAAAACTTTTGAATTCAATCAAAGAAAATTTTTTTGTTGACAAACCAGTTCAATTCTCAACCAGAAGAGATAAATTTCTAATCAGACAGTTGTGACTTTCAACAAAATAATTAAATTTGTAACCAAAGAAATGAATTTTCAACTGAAATATTATGAATCTCCAACCAAAGGCATGAATTTTCGACTGAAACTATGAATCTTCAACAATAAAAAAAGAATTTTCTACCAAAAAATACTAATTTTCAACAAATTACATGAATTTTACATTAAAGAAGATAAATATCCAAGGAACAATGAAATATTAACATTTTCAGTTGAAAAAATGTATTCCCAACGAACAAAGAAATTAATTTTTATCCAAATAGTTAAAAATTCATCTATTTGGCAGAAAATTAATCTTCTAGGCTGGAAATTTATCTTTATGGATAAAAATTCATTTCTTCAGTTGAAAATTAGTTTTTTTAAATTGAAAATTAATTTTCTCAACTGAACATTTATCTTTATTGATGGAAATTTAATCATATTAGTTGAAAATTTAAATTTGTTCACTAAACATTTAACTCTTCTCTTCCAAGTTGAAAATTTATATGGTTTAGGTGAAAATTCTACTATTTTATTGAAAAATCATTTTTCTTGGTAGAAAAGTAGTTACATTAGACGTAACTTGATCTTTTTGTTTAAAACTTTTCTTTTTGTTGAATGTTAAATTATTTTCTTGAAAATTCGTTTCTTATTGGTGCTGAAAATTTATTTTTCTAACTGGAAATCTATCTATTCTATTTTTGGGTAAAAATTGCTCCTTTTTAGTTCAAAATTCGTGTATTTTGTTCGAAGTTTGTCTTTCTTGGTAGAAAATTCATCTTTTGGGTTGAGAATTCCACTATTTCGTTGAAAATTCATTTCTTGTTTGAAGATTTATTATTTTAGTAAAACAATAATTCTTTCAACTGAAAATGTTGACATACCATTGTTCCTTGCAAAATTCTCTTTTTTAGTTGAAAAGTCATTTTTTTGTTAGTTGAAAATAAATTTTTGTAATAAATATATTATTGTTGGTTAAGAATTGATATTTTTTTAGATGAAAATTAATGTCTTTTTTTGAAAATAGGTCTTTTTGGTAGAAGAGATATTTAAAAATTGAATATTCGTTTTTTCCAAGTTGGAAATTAAATTGACAATTCTTTTTTAGTGTAAGATTCATGTAATTTGTTGAAAATTAGTATTTTTTGGTAGAAAATTATTTTTTTTATTGTTGAAGATTCATCGTTTTGGTCGAAAATTCATGCCTTAGGTTGGAGATTCATAATTTCAGTTGAAAATTCATTTCTTTGGTTTAAAATTTTACTATTTGGTGAAAATCACAACTGTCTGATAGAAAACTTATCTGTTCTGGTTGAGGATTGAACTGTTTTGTAACAAAATTTTTTTTTATTGAATTCAAAAGTTTTTGGTTTAAAATAAAAAATTTTTTTGGTTGATTGAAAATTCACGTTTTTTTTAAGTATCTTTTTTTTGGTAGAAAATTAGTGTTCTCGGTAGAAGATATATCTTTTTGGACAATTACTTATTTCCTTGGTAGAAAATTATTTGGAAATTAATAAGAAATGTATCTAATTTAGATGAAAATTCAACTATTTGGTGAAAAAAATCATTCGTCAGTTGAAGATTCATTATTTTAGTTAAAAATTCATTTCTTTAACTAAAAGTTTAATTATTTGGTTTAAAATTCATTTTGTTGTTAGTTATAAATGAATTTTTGTAATAAATATTTCATTTTTGGTTGAGAATTGATATTTTTTAAATTCAAAATTAATGTATTTTTGGAAAATAGGTCATTTCGGTAGAAAACTCATTTTCAAAAATTGAATATTCGTTTTTTCCAAAACAACAATATTTATTTTTAACAAAAGAGTTTTACACTTAAACAATTAAATTTACTTCCAACCTAAAAGATGAATTTTTAACTAAAATTATAAATATGTAACTGGAATACTTGAATTTTCAACCGAAAAGAGAAAATTTTAAACAAAAAGATAAGCTTGCAAAAGACAAAGATAATTTTCTATCAAAAAAAAAATAATTTTTAACAAAATACGTGGATTTTCAACGAAACAGTTGAATTTTCAATTAAAAATACAAAATTGCATTCAAATTTTTAAATTTTGAACAAAAACATCATTTTTCAACCTAAAAATAATATTAAAGTTTTCAGTTAAAGGAATTAATTTTCAACCAAACCGATGAATTTTCAAATAAAATATTAAATTTTCAACTGGAAAAGATTCCAAAACATTTAAAACACAATGTAGATTTTTGGAAATGTCGAACACAAAATTTATACGCTTTTTAAGCATTTTGAAAGGTTTTAAATAAATAAAAAATGTATTTGAAAATTTCCAGAAAAACAGACAATAATTTTTTGTTTGAAAAATTAATTCAAAAAGAATATTTAATAAGATTTACAAAATTTTCAAAAAAAAATCTAGATTAATTCAAGGTAAATTTTTTACTTTTGTAGGATTTTCAAAAAGTTGTAAAAAAATTCGAGTTCCAAGATAAAAAAATTATTATAAGATTCCTGGAACATTTTAAAATTATTATTTGTTTAAAAGATTT
Source organism: Andricus quercusramuli (assembly GCA_932178445.1). NCBI lineage: Eukaryota > Metazoa > Arthropoda > Insecta > Hymenoptera > Cynipidae > Andricus > Andricus quercusramuli. The sequence continues at coordinate 27,768 of CAKNXH010058674.1, read as the reverse complement.
TAATATATAAATTAATATTTGTAGCTTAAAATTGCTTGAAATGATATAATTTTGAAAACTTATAAATGTTGTTGATTCATTCTTCAATTCATCGCATTGAATATGATACCATGAATTTCTATTATTTTAATTTGAAAATTGAAATAAAAATGTTTAATTTAAAAATTTCCAATTGGAAAGTGTTAAAAGCTTCAATTTTATAAGGGAAACTTATTGAGCGTTTGAATTAACACTTTTAAGCTTTAATTTTCAAAGTTCAGAATTCAAAATATTTTGAAACCAAAAAACTAACAATAATTTTTTTGTTGAAAAATTAATTTTAAAAGAATATTTAATAAGACTTCCAAAATGTTCAAAAAAGATTCTGGATTATTTTAAGGTAATTTTTTTTACTTTTACAAGATTATCCAGAAAATTTTGGGAAAGTTCGAGTTCCAAGATAATAAAATTATTATTAGATTCCTGGAAAATTTTTAAATTATTTTTTTCAAATTAATTTTTCATCAAATATTTCAAAACAAATTTTAATGCGTAAATTAATGTTTCTAGCTCAAAATTGTTTAAAATTACATAATTTGGAAAATTTAAACATTTTTTTATCGATTCTTGTCTTTGAAAATTCTACCATTCCTTCAAAATTTAAACAACGAAGCTTTTTGTCATACTAGGTCGAAAAAGAACAAATATTTGGCTGCAAAGGCTGTACATTCCTGTAGATTCTTGTAAAAAATTAAAAGAACAATAAAATAAAACAATTTACAAAAAATATTAAAAAAGTACAAAATTCGTCTCAATAATAGAAAAAAGTTGTACTTTAATTTGGATTGTAATTTATTGTATTTATTTGTAGATTCCTGTGAAAATAGTTCTTTGCATTTTTTAGTAAAAAACTTTCCACTAGGAAAATTCATTTTTCTTGGTGGAAAATTAACCTTTTTGTTGAAGATTCATCTTTTCGTATTGAAACGTTAAATATTTTCTAAAATATTCGACTGCTTAACTCTTGCGTTGAAAATTTGTCTTTTTAGATAAAAAATTCAATTTTGTTTCTTGATTTGGCATTTTGAAGGCTCGTTAAATATCACCGAATTTTCCCACAAGAGAAGTAGTTCACCTTTTCCGTATTGCGTTTCAAGTGTAATTGCGTAATGAACGAAAGTTTGCATAAAATGGAAAGAATAAGTAACATATCAATAAAGTTACATATATATCAATAAAAATGAAATAAATGTTTATAAAATTGACTAAATGTTTATGGATAGGATAATTATGTTGAAATTTCTCGAGTATTACAAGGATAACGAAAAGGAACTATGATGCAATATTTACGGGAGATTACAGGCGTGATCAGGACGAAAGGAAAGCTCATGGTAGGTGCAAAAATGGCGGGATTTTATTAATGACATGTGGTCTTATTTGCATTTTTTTTAGTTTAAACAAAATTTGGCGATACATATTTTTTTTTTTTAATTTTCCCGGGCAACTAAAAGTAACATATTCATTTTTTCATATTAGAAACAGATACTTAATGTTTTAAATAAAATATGTCAATTTCCAATAAAAAATGAAATAGTTAAACTTTTAGTTGAAAAATTTAATTTTTAATAACAAAAAAAACGGATTTTAAAGAAAAGAATTCAATTTTCAATCTAACTAATGAATTTTCAAATAAAATGATGAATCTTCAACTGGATTGGTTGAGTTTTAAACCAAAAAGATGAGTTTTCAACTAAAAGAATGAATCTTCAAGTGAAATAGTTGGATTTTCAACAACAAATTGATTTGAACTAAAAAAGATAAATTTTCAATCCAAACTGAAATGATTAAATTTTAAGTTTGAAAAATCAATATTCAAACACACAGGAGAGTTTTCAACTAAAACTATGGAATATTTAATTGGAACAAGTTAAATTTCAAGTTATAAAATTACTTTCCACAAAAATAAACTAAAAAAAAATCTTTAACTGAAATAGTTGAATTTTAATCCAAAACATAAATTTTCAACGGGAAAGAAGAATCTTTAACTAGAATAGTTGAATTAAAAAATAATAATTTTTAACCAAGAAGATTAATTTAAGCCAAAAAAGACGATTTTCAACTAAAATGATGAATCTTCAATTTGAAAAAAAATTAATTTTGGAAAAAATATTTGAATTTTAAACAAAAAATATAAATTTCCAACTAAAATGATGAAGATTTAACTGGAATATTTGAATTTAAAAATCATAATTTTTAACCAAGAAGATTAATTTATAACATCTTTTTGGTTTGAAATTAAACTATTTCAATTGAAGATTCATAATTTTAGTTAAAAACTTATCTCTTTCTTTGAAAATGTAACTATTTTTCATTCTAGTTGAAAATTCATCTATTTATTTGAACTTTAATTTTTTAACTAAAAATGGAACCATTCAATTTTTTGTTGAAAATTTATCTTTCTTAGCTGAAAATTCGTCTTTTTGGTAGAAATTAATCTTCCTCGTTGAAAATTCATTTTTTAGTTAGAACATTCAACTATTCTCGTCAAAGCTTTATCATTTTAGTTGGAAATTCATCTCGGTTTACCATTAATTTTTTTATCTGAAAATTTAACCAGTCAATTTTTGGTTGACAATTTATTTTTCTTGGTTGAAAATTCGTGTATTTTATTGAAAATTCGTCCTTTTTTGTTAGAAATTAATCTTCTTCGGTGAAAATTCATTTTGTTAGTTTGAAGATTAAACTATTCCAGTTGAAGATTCATAATTTTATTTAAGGATACATCACTTTGGTTGAAAATTAATTTTTTTAACTGAAAATCTAACTATTCCAGTTTTGGTGGAACACTAGTTAAATTTTCAATTAAAAAATACAAATTTTCATCCAAATTATTGAATTTTAGACAAGAAACGATCAATTTTCAACCCAAAATGGACACTAAAATTGCCAGTTGAATGAATTATTTTTCAAACTGAAATGATGAATCTTCAACTGGATTGGTTGAATTTTAAACGCAAAAGATGAGTTTTCAACTGAAAGAATGAATCTTCAACTGAAATAGTTGAATTTTCAACAACAAATTAATTTTTACTAAAAAAGATAAATGTTCAATCAAAACTTAAACAATTAAATTATAATAATATTTAATATTTATTAATTTTTAATTTTTAAAAATTATATTTAAAAATAATAATAATTAAATTATAAGTTGAAAAAATTAATGTTGAAACAAACACTAACAAAATTAACTTGAAAAAATACTTAGATTTCCAAATAAAGTGATGAATTTTCAAATAAAAAAAGATGACTTGTCAGCAAAGAGATGAATTTTCAACTAAAATGATGAATCTTCAATTTGAAAAAATTAATTTTGAACCAAATAGTTCAATTTTCGAGAAAAAAAATCTGTAGACTAAAAAAGGCAAATTTTCAACCTAATAGTTGAATTTTAAACTAAAAAAGAGCAATTTTTAACCAAAAATGGAATAGTTACATTTTCAGTTTAAAAAATTAATTTTCAGCCAAAGTGATGTATATTTAAATAAAATTATAAATCTTCAACTGGAATAGTTGAATTTTAAAATAATAATAATAATTTTTAAACCAAAAAGATTGATTTATACCAAAAGAGACTAATTTTCAAATAAAAAAAGTATATTAATTTTGAACCAAAAAGTTGAATTTTAGACGAAAAAGATGAATTTTGAACTAAAAAAGACAAATCTTCAACCAAATAGTTGAATTTTTAACAAAAAGTATCAGTTTTAAACCAAAAATTGAATAGTTAAATTCTCAGTTTCAAAAATTAATTTTGAACCAAAGTGATGTATATTCAACTAAAATGATAAAGCTTCAACTGGAATAGTGGAATTTTCAAACTAAAAAGAAATTAATTTTCTACCAAGAAGATTAATTTCTACAAAAAAAACGAATTTTCAAAAAAATACACGAATTTTCAACTAAGAAAGATAAATTGTCAACCAAAAATTGACTGGTTGCATTTTCAATTGAAACAATTAGTGATCAACCAAAGAGATGAATTTTCGGCTAAAATGGTGAATCTTCAACTGGATTGGTTGAATTTTAAACCAAAAAGATGAGTTTTCAACTAAAAGAATAAATCTTCACTTGAATATTTGAATTTTCAACAAAAAATTAATTTCTACTAAACAAAAATATGTTGTCAATAAAAACTTGAATGATTAAATTTTAAATTTAAAAAATTGATTTTCAACTACACAAAAAACTAACTTTAAAAAAATACTTACATTTTCAAACGAAGTAATGAATTTTCAACTAAAATTGTAAATCTTCAACTGGAATAGTTGAATTTTAAACCAGAAAGATCAATTTTCAACTAAAAAAAATGTCAGCAAATAGATGAATTTTCAACTAAAATTATGAATCTTCAATTTAAATAAAAATTAATTTTGAACCAAACAGTTGAATTTTCGAACAACAAAAAATTTCAACTAAAAAAGGCAAATTTTCAACCTAATAGTTGAATTTTAAACTAAAAAAAACAGTTTTGAACCATAAATGAATTAAATTTTCAGTTTAAAAAATTAATTTTTAACCAAAGTGATGTATCGTTAAATAAAATTATGAATCTTCAACTGGAATAGTTGAATTTAAAAGTAATTATTATTATTTTGAACCAAAAATATTAATTTATACCAAAAAGGACTATTCTTCAACTAAAAAAGTTGATCATGCAAAGAGATGAATTTTCAACTAAAATGGTGAATTTGCAATTTGAAAAAAAATTAATTTTGAACCAAAAAGTTGAATTTTAGACGAAAAAGATGAATTTTGAACTAAAAAAGACAAATTTTCAATCAAATAGTTGAATTTTGAACCAAAAAATATCAGTTTTCGACCAAAAATGGAATAGTTAAATCCACAGTTTAAAAAATTAATTTTCAACCAAAGTTATTTATATTCAACTAAAATGGTAAAGCTTCAACTGGAATAGCTGAATTTTCAAACTAAAAAAAAATGAATTTACAACGAAGAAGATTAATTTCTACCAAAAAAATACGAATTTTCAACAAAAATAAATTAAATTTTACTAAAAAAGATAAATTTGCAATCAAAACTTAAATTGAATTTTTAGTTCAAAAAATTAATGTTCAACCAATCAGAAGAATTTTCAACTAAAACTATGGAATATTTAATTGCAATAAGTTGAATTTTCCGTTAAAGAATTACTTTCCACAAAAAAACTTTCAAAACAAAAAAAAATAACTTAAAAAAAAAAACATTTTCAAAAAGGCTGATGAATTTTCAACTAAAATTGTAAACCTTTAACTGAAATAGTTGAATTTTAAAATAATCATTTTTAACCAAGAAGATTAATTTAAGACAAAAAAAGACGAATCTTCAATTACGGAAGATTATTTGTCAAGCAAAGAGATGAATTTTCAACTAAAATTATGAATCTTCAATTTAAAAAAAAAAATAATTTTGAACCAAACAGTTGAATTTTCGACCAAAAAGATGAATTTTAAACTAAAAAAGACAAATATTCAACCCAATAGTTGAATTCTAAACAAAAATATAAATTTCTGACTAAAATGATGAAGATTTCACTGAAATAGTTAGATTTAAAAATAATAATAATAATAATTTTGAACCAAGAAGATTAATTTGAGCCAAAAATAGACGAATTTTCAACTGTAGAAGATTATTTGTTAAGCAAAGAGATGAATTTTCAACTAGTTGAATTTTCAATTAAAAAAGACAAATTTTTATTCCGATTGTTGAATTTTGAACAAGAAAATAGCAAATTTCAACCAAAAATAGACTCTCAAATTTTCAGTTGAAGGAATTAATTTTCAGCCAAACTGATCAATTTTCAACTAAACTGACGAATCTTCAACTGGAATAGTTGAATTTTAGACAAAAGAGATGAATTTTCAATGATAAAGATTAATTTTCTACAGAAAGGCGAATTTTTCACAAAGTACATACATTTTCAAACAAATAATTAAATTTCTAACTTTAAAAACTTTTTAATTGAAATTTTTTTAATCAAAACCCGCTAAACAGCAAAATTTCATTTTTTAACTTTTGTACATTGTACATTAAATTTTTTTAAAGATCTTTTTAAATAATCCAGGAATCCGATAATAATTTTATTATCTTGGAACTCGAACTTTCCCAAATATTTTTTCATAATCATGTAAACGTAAAAAACTACCTTAAAATCATCCAGATTCTTTTCTGAAAATTTTGGAAATCTTATTGATTATTCTTTTTCAATTATTTAAAAAAAAATTATTGATAGATTTTCTAGGAGTTTTGATACAAATTTTTGATTCATTTGAAACCTTTCAAAATGCTTAAAAAGCTTATAATATAATAATATATTTTAAACTTACTCGATTATTTTCCAAATCACTAATTGTTCAATTGTAATTTATTATTCACAAATATTAAAAATCTTTTTAAATATTCTCTTAAAATTAATTTTTCAAAATAAAAAACCATTCTAGATTTTCTCAGCAAAGTTAAGAATTTTTTTTTATTTTCTCAAAACCTCTAAAGATCAATAAAAAGCTTCAGAATTGTATGTTTTCTGTAATACCTTGTAGATTTTCACAACAAAGTAAAAAAAAATCAATAAAAAGTTATACAAATTTTTGAATTGTAGAAACTTGTACTTTATTGTTAATTAAAAAAAAATTATAAAGTTTTCTACTACAAAAATTCATTTGCAATACAAACAGTCGAATTTTGAAACAAAAATATTAAGTTTCAGCCATAAACAAAAATGAGTTTTCAACACGAAAAGTTCAATTTTCAACAAAAAGATTAATTTTTAAGGAAAAATTAAATAATTCATATTTCAAAAAAAAAATTCAATAAGGTAGTTAAATTTTTAACCAAAGAGTTGACTTTGAAAAAAATGTAATTTTCAACAAAATAATTGAATTTCTAATCAAATAGTTAAAATTTCAACATGCAAAGATTAATTTTCCAACCCAAACGACATCGTTTTTACCAACGAGAATATTTTTCTACCAAAAAGACGAACTTTCAACAAAATAATCTTTTTTTTCAATCAAAAATATTACTTTTTTACCAATAAAGACAAATTTTTATTGAAAAAGATCAATTTTCAACAAAAAAGGGTGAAGTTACATTTTGGATAAGAAAAATCAAATTTCTACCAAAAGAGAAATGAATTTTCAACCAAAGAAGTACATTTTCTACCAAGAAAGATTTTTCAGTGAAAAGAGAAAACAAATTTCAAGAAAATTGTTGAATTTTGAAGCCAAAAGGACGAATTCTTTACAAAACAGTTGAATTTTTAACCCGAAAATATGAATTTTTGAACCAAAAAGTTCACTACCAACCAAAATAATAAAATATGTAATTCACAAAGAAATTTTTTTAACAAAACAGTGAACTTTTTCAAACAAAATAACGACTTTTTGTTAAAATAGTTGAATTTTCACACAAAAATATTTATTTTTAACTAAAAACGATTAATTTTCAATGAATAATGAAATACTTAGACTTACAGTTATAACATTATTTTCCAAACCGAAAGATAAGAAAATTTTCAACAAAATAGTTAAATCTTCAACCAATAAAATGAATTTTCATCAAAGTAGTTCAACTTTCAACCGACGAGATGAATTTTCAACAAAAACGATGAATCTTCAACAGAAATAGTTAAATTTTCAATTAAAAAAATTAATTTTCAACAACAAAACAAAAAGAGGTTTTCAATCGAAAAGATAATTTTTAATTAAAATGATGAAACAACAAAAATTGATTCCCAAAAGGGATGACTTTTTAATAAAATTGTTTAATTTGCAAACAAATAATAAAGTTCGTAACTAAAAGTATAATCGTCAGGAGGAAGCAACTGAAAAAAGAGAAATAAAAATACAAGGCAAATAAATTACTTAATTATTTAATGTTGGAACATTTTTAGCATAGAATTTTTTATAAACGGAATATGGAAAATTAAAATTTTAAAAATTCACATTTATTATCCTTGACTGTTATTTAAAGTGCCTCATCAATAAAATACTGACAGCAAAAAATTATTATACTTGAAAATTTTTATGAAATTAATGAAATAATGATAATATTTTCGATTTTAGCTTGCAGATTTGCACCGTGATAAAATGAACAATCTATTGTTAAAAAGTTAGTCTTTTTTCGTGCAGTAGAGAAAAAATTTTTAAAAAATTATTTTTTCTTTAAGGAAATAAAAATTCCAGGTCCATGAGTAAAATTCAAGGACTTTTCCAGGATTTTCTAGTTCAAAAGGATTCCAGTTGTAAGTTTAACTACTTTGTTGAAAATTTTATTTTAGTTTTTGCTGAAGAAATTTCGTTTAATTTTTGGTTAAAAATTGATTTTTTAACTGAAAATTTAACTGTTCCATTTTTGGTTAAAGATTCATCATTTTAGTTGAAAATTCACCTTTTTGGTTGAATTTAGTTGGAAATGCATTTCATTTTCTACTGAAAATCTACCTTTTTTATTTTTAAATACAACTATTTAAGCCAAAAAATGAGAAAAATGGGAAGTTTCTTGAAAACAGGGAAAAAAGAAAAATTTGTTTAAAAAGGAGAAAAAAGGGGAATAGGGGAAAGAGTCTGCAGTCTGCATTCCTTTGTGAAAAACTAACAACTGCTGGCGTCAAATCTCGAAGTCTGAATTATTTAAAAACCTGTTATTATAAGCAAGTCTGAACATAAATGAAGGCATTAATTAACCTGAAAAAATTCGTGAGTCTCCTTTTAATTTTAGAAAATATTCCATAGCGGTTCAGTAGATCAATTTTAGGTAAAAAATATTTTTTTCCGAAAAAATTTAATTAAAAGGGGATTTCATTTATTGCAAAATTGTTTAATTTTTGAAAAAAATATATGAACTTTTAACCAAATAGTTGAATTTTTAACTAAAAAGTTAAATTCACAATCAAGAATGGAATAGTTGAATTTTCAATAAAAATAATTTATGAAAAACATTTTTAAAAAAACGAATTTTCAACCAAGATTAATTTTCTACTGAAAAAGACAATTTTCAAACAAACTACATGAATTTTCAACTTAAATAATGAATAATAATAAAATATAATAATATTATATTCAATCAGAATAGTGAAATTTTTAGCGAAAAATTGAAAAAAAATTATTAATTTTCCACCAACAAAGACGAATTTTCAACGAAAAAAAATTGAATTTTCTACCGAATTTTCAGTTAGGAAAATTAATTGTTGAAAAAACAACGGATTTTTAACCAAGATTAATTTTCTACCGAAAAATACCATTTTGAAAAAAACTACACGAATTTTCAACTGAAATAATGAATAATAATAATATAATTTTAAACTAGAACAGTTAAATTTTCAGTTTAAAAATTAATTTTCCACCAATAAATAACGATTTTTAAAAAAATAGTTTAATTTTGAACCAAAGTGATGAATTTTCAACTAAGATGATACACCTTGAAAAAAATAACTTTTTAAACAAATTGTTGAATTTTCTACAAAGAAATTCATTTTTAATTAAAAGAGATGAAATCTCAATAAATAATGTTATTTTAGTTGATATTTGAAACAAAAAATTTGAATTTTTGAATAAAAACTGTTAAATTCAAAGAAAAAGATGAATTTTCAACAAAACTAGCAATTTTCAACTAAAATAGCTGAATTTTCAACCAAATAGTTAAATTTTCAACCAAAAAACATAAATTTTCAACCAAAAATGGAATAGTTAAATTTTCAACCAAAAAAGATAAATTTTCAACCAAAAATGGAATAGTTAAATTTTCAGTTCAAATTTTCAACCAAAAAAGATAAATTTTCAACCAAAAATGGAATAGTTAAATTTTCAGTTCAAATTTTCAACCAAAAAAGATAAATTTTCAACCAAAAATGGAATAGTTAAATTTTCAGTTCAAA
>CAKNXH010058673.1:23312-42328 GCA_932178445.1 Andricus quercusramuli | reverse complement strand
ACGAACAGTTTATAATATTATCGAATTTGAAAAATTCCCAGTTAACACAATTTAGTAATAAAATTCCCGAATAATAATATTCCTCAACTACAAAATTCCCAAATAATGAAATTCCCGAATAATAAAATTCCTAAACAGTTCATAATATTACCGAATTTGAAAATTCCCAAATTTGAAAATTCCGGAATAATCAAATTCCCGAATAGTGAAATTTCCCGCTTAATAAAGATTCCTAATAACAATATTCCCGAATAATAAAATTCATGAACTATAAATATCCCAAATAATAAAATTCCCGAACAGTTTATAATATTACCGAATTTGAAAATTCTCGCATAATAAAAATTCCCGATTAATAAAATTTACTAATAATAGAATTCCCAAATAATGAAATTCCCGAATCGAAAAATTTTCGAATAATGAAATTCCTAAGCAATTTATAATATTACCAAATTTGAAAATTTTCGAATAATAAAATTCCCGAATTTGAAACTTTTAGAATAAAAAAATTTCCGAACTATAAAATTCCAAAATAATGAAATTCCCAAACAGTTTGTAATATTATGGAATTGGAAAATTCCCGAATAATAAAATTTCCCGATTAATAAAATTTACTGATGATAAAATTCCCGAACAGTTTATAATATTATCGAATTTGAAAATTTCCAGATACTAAAATTTTCCGAATAATAAAATTTACTAATCATGAAATTCCCGAATTAGAAAATTCCCGAACAGTTTATAATATTATCGAATTTGAAAAATTCCCAGTTAACAAAATTTAGTAATAAAATTCCCGAATAATAATATTCCTCAACTACAAAATTCCCAAATAATGAAATTCCCGAATAATAAAATTCCTAAACAGTTCATAATATTACCGAATTTGAAAATTCCCAAATTTGAAAATTCCCGAATAATAAAATGTCCTGATAGTGTAAAATTCCTGAATAATAGAATTTCCCGATTGATGAAATTCACTAATAATAAAATTCCCGATTAGAAAAATCCAGAACTATAAAATTCCCAAATAATAATATTGCCGAATAGGAAAATTCCAGAATAATAAAAGTCGCGAATAATAAAATTGCCGAATTGGAAGATTCCCGAATAATAAAATTCCCGAATCGGAAAATTTTCGAATAATGAAATTCCTAAACAGTTTATAATATTACCGAATTGGAAAATTCTCGAATAATAACATTCCCGAATTTGAAACTTTCAGAATACAAAAATTTCCGAACTATAAAATTCCCAAATAATGAAACTAGCGAATTGGAAAATTCCCGTACAGTTTGTAACATTATCGAATTTGAAAAATCCCGAACAATAAAATTTCCCGATTAATAAAATTTAGTAATAATAAAATTCCCGAATTAGCAAATTCCTAAACAGTTTATAATATTATCGACTTTGAAAATTCCCGAATACTAAAATTTCCCGATTAATAAAATTTACTAATCATGAAATTCCCGAATAATAACATTTCCCAATTAACAACATTTACTAATAAAATTCCCAAATAATAATATTCCTGAACTATAAAATTCCCAAATAATCAAATTCTTGAATCGAAAAATTCCCGAATAAGAAAATTCTTAAACCTTTTACAATATTACGGAATTGGAAAATTCTCGAATGAGAGAATTCCTGAATTGGGGAATCTCATTATAATAAAAATTCCGAACTATAAAATTCCCAAATAAAATTTCCAAATGGGAAAATTCCAGACTAATAAAAGTCACAAATAGTAAAATTCCAGAAGTGTTTATAATATTATCAATTTGAAAATTCCCCAAGTTGAAAATTCCCGAATGAGAAAATTTTATTATTAGAAAATTCCCGGTTAATATAATTTTCTAATAATAAAATTCACCGACAGAAAATTGCCGAATTGTAAAATATACTAACTAGAAAATTTCCGAATTATTCGGGAATCTTATTATTAGTAAATTTTATTAATCGGGGAATTCATTATTTGGGGAATTTCATTATTCCAGAATTTTCCGATTCTGTACTATTATAAACTGTTTAGGAATTGTATTATTCGGGAGTTTTCCAATTCGGGAATTTCGTGATTTGATAATTTTATAGTTCAAAAATGTTATTATTTGGGAATTTTATTACTAGATAGTAAATTTTTTCAATCGGGAAATTTATTATTCGAGAATTTTTAAATTCGGGACTTTCATTTTTTGGGAATTTTCTAGTTCGGGAATATTATTATAAGTAAATTTCATCAATCGGTAAATTTACATTTCGGGAATTTTATTAATAGTAAATTTTTATAATCGGGAAATTTATTATTCGAGAATTTTTCAATTCGGGAATTTTATTATTTGGGAATTTTATTATTCGGGGTTTTATTACTAGTCAATTTTATTAATCGGGAAATTCATTATTCAGGAATTTTCCAATTCGGAATTCTATTATTTGGGAATTTTATAGTTCATGAATTTTATTATTAGGGAATTTTATTATTAGTAAATTTTATTAAACGGGAAATTTATTATCCGAGAATTCTTCAATTCGGTAATTGTATTATTTGGGAATTTTATTAATCGGAAAATTTATTATTCGAGAATTTTTCAATTCGGGAATTTTAGTATTTTGGAATTTTATAGTTCCGGAATTTTATTATACAGGAATTTCATTATTAGTAAATTTAATTAATCGGGAAATTTATTATTCGGGAATTTCCCAATTCGTAATTTAATTATTTGAGTATTCAATAGTTCGGGAATTTATTTTTTTATATTTTTCTATATATTAATTTATTTATAATCCGGGAATTTCCCAATGTGGGAATTTTATGTTTCGGGGATTTTATTAATTGGAAATTTCATCATTCGGTAATTTTATTATTCAGAAATTTTATTATTCAGGAATTTTCCGATTTGGGAAATTAACACAGTCGGGAATTTCATTTTATGGGATTTTTCAGTCGTCCCGTCAATGAAATTGCTCTGCTAACTACCAAAAACTGTACAAAGAACAACTACAAGGTTTATTTAAAAAAAAAGTTATTAGCTTACTGAATAACCTGATAGTATGAAAAAATTGTTTCCATCGCCAAAAATTTTGTTGGGCAGAATTTATATAAAGCATATAAGTTTTATCATTTTTTTTCCTCAACCAAGATTTTGATGTATAAAATAAAAAAGTATTTATGTCCAAACTGATTTTCTTTATGAAGAATATCAGCAGACTTTTTTTTGAAATCGAATTTCTAAAAAAATAAAAAAATTTTGTTCCAAAACATGAAAATACCGAAAAAATCCAGCTATACGTACTGAAATTTCGGTACAAATAGCCCCTTTTCCAGCCCCTCACATTAGTACCGAAAAAATTTGGCTATTTATTCTGAAATTTCGGAGCAAATAGCCACGGCCTATTTGTTTATTCATTATTTTATTATTTTTATTATTAATTATTATTATTATTGTTATTTATTTATTTAAACAGTTTTTTTGTCGGTATGTAAGTTTTTTTTTTCTTACCATCAAAACAACTCAAAAATTATCATTACATGTGACTGCAGTCCGGCATACAGTGTCAGCTGGCGCGTTGCATTTTAGAGGCGCAAGAGAACGCTCAATTTTCAATAATAAAAAAACAACAACATTTTTCGAAAAAATCGGTTCGCTTGTGCGAGTAAAATTGCCTTTAGATTATGTGGTTCAAATATTACATTAGATAATTCATCCTCGTAGACGTATTATGTGTGTGGCGAAAACCCGTGTATTTCAATCCCCTTAAAGAAAACCACGATAGTCAGTTTTCTCAAAAAAGTAATACCTTCTTATTATTATGGGAATGTGAAAAACAAGTATGTAAATGTCTGGTTTGTGTGAGTCCTACGTAGGATTAGTCCACCAATTTTGATTAAATTTTGAAGAGTCGATTTTATCTGAACTATGAGAATGAAAAATTTATTTAAGGGTGACGGACGATGTTCTCGCCATGGCAAGACCCAGTACAGTGCAAATCTTAGGGAACAATGTAATCGCACAATTTCAAGGCTGGAGTATTAAAACTTTGATAAATTTACAAACACCTGGAGAGCACGCAAGCTGTGGGGAACTTCTCGAAGAAAGTGGATTCACATACAACCCCAATGATTTTATGAAGAATGGCAGTAAGTTCTCAAACTTGAGGTTAATTTAAGTTGATACATTCGTTTCAATTGCAAACTTACTTCATTCGGTTCAAACAAATTATAGTTTGACATGAACTGATTATAATTAAATGAAATATTGTGTACATTACATTCCTTACATACTATCAGCTTCAAAACTTCCTGTATTCGAAAAAAGTATACAAATTATATTACAGTAGGCCTCGGCCTCATTTGGAAAGTACAAAATAGTATTAAATCGAGGCGTTAAATCTTTGAAATTATGTGAAACTCTTCACCTGGGGTGATTACTAGAGTGATTGATCAACGACCTGGGTCAGATCAGCGTTGCAGATTACTTAAACCGCCTCGCACACTTCCCTTTCTGGCTTTTTCCCAAAAGGGATTTCGCTCAACTTAGTGATGAGTAAATAGGAAGGGGGTTTCTATATCAAGATGCCTATCTCGCAGAATTTGAGTCCGTTCCACAGCTGAAGCGGTTCTTGTCCATGCAATTGTGAGAGACGATTTTGCGTAAACAGCTTCAAGTTTATTTATTATCTCAAATAATAATATTGCAGTCGTTTACGCACAATCGATAAAAAAATTTGCGTACACAGCTTCAAGGTTATTCATTATCTCAAATAATGATCTTGAAATTGTTTACGCAAAATCTAGAGACGAATTTGCGTAAAAACCTGCAAGGTTATTCATTATCTCAATTAATAACCTTGAAGTTGTTTACTCAAATTCGTATCTCGATTTTGCGTCAACAACTTTGAGGTAATTCATTATCTCAAATAATAATCTTGCAGTTGTTTACGTAAAATCGAGAGACAAACTTGCGTAAACAGCTTCAAGGTTATTTATTATTTCAAATAATAATCCTGAAGTTGTTTATGCAGAATCGAGAGAAGAATTTGCGTGAACAACTGCAAGGTTATTCATTATCTCAAATAGAAATGGCTTAATGGTATAATAATAATAATAATAATTTTGAAGTTGTTTACGCACAATCGAGAAACGAATTTGCGTATACAGCTTCAAGTTTATTAATTATCTCAAATCATCAAATATCAAATTATTAAATTATCTAATTATCAAATTATCTTGCATCCGTTTACGCAAAATCGAGAGACGAATTTGCGTAAACAACTTCAAGGTTATTCATTATCTCAATTAATAACCTTGAAGTTGCTTACTTAAATTCGTATCTCGATTTTGCGTAAACAACTTCAAGGTTATTTATTATCTCGAATAATAATCTTTCAGTTGTTTGCGAAAAGTCGAGAGACGAATTTGCGTAAATAACTTCAAGGTTATTTATTATATCAAATAATAATTCTGAAGATGTTTACGCAAATTTGTATCTCGATTTTGCGTAAATAACTTCAAGATTATTAATTGTGATAATGAATAACCTTGGAGTTGCTTACGAAAATTCGTATCTCGATTTTGCGTAAACAACTTCAAGATTATTAATGCAGATAATGAATAACCTTGAAGTTGTTCACGCAAATTCGTATCTCGGTTTTGCGTGAACAAATTCAAGGTTATTCATTATCACAATTAATACCCTTGAAGTTGTTTACGCAAATTTGTTTATCATGATTGCGGAATATCACTGTATGACGTCATCCAGAATATTCTAGAAACTTAGCACGGAAATGAACCACTTCAGTTGTGGAAGGGTCTCGACGTCGGTAAAGTAGGAAACTTGATACAGGACCCCACCTGCCTATCTACTCGCATGAAATCTGTGTAAGAGTAATTTTTGTTTAAAAATACCTTTAAAAACCGTGAGAATTTTTCTATTTTTTGAGATATTCAGGATTTTCTTGTTTCAATTTATCCACTTTTTTGCACTTTTTCAATATTCACAAAAAATTTCTGAAATAATAAAAGTGGTACAGTTATTTAGATTTTCTAAAAATAAGAAAGAAAATTTTGTCTAAAAAGTCTGATCTTTTTTTCTAAACAAACGAATTTTTAATCAAATAGTTTAATTTTCAGTTATAAAAATTAGTATTCAAGAAGAATTAACGAAATATTTAAGCTTTCAACAAAAGAAATCAATTTTTATCCACAGAAACGAGTTTTCATCCTAGAAGATTAGTTTTCTACCAAGAAATTCAAATTTTCAACATAATACAACTTAAAACTAAGAAAGATAAGTTTTTATATAAATGAAAAATGACTAAAAAAAAGATAAAAAATGAATTTTTATCTAAGAAAGAATAATTTTCAACTAAACAGATGAATTTAGAAAAACTTAAAGACAAAAATTTCCTACCTTCCAACGCGATAAAAAACGTAAGATTAAAAAAAATGTTCCTTCCCCAATTCATAAAAAAATCAAAACCAAAATGTTCTCTATTCCAACTTGATAAAAATCTTAAAAAACGAAAAAATGTCCCTCTTCCAATTGAGAAAAAAATAGAAAATCAAAATTTTTTCCCTGCCAACTGAATGAAAATGATAAAAACCAAAAATTACCCTCCTTCTTTTCAGCAAAAAAAATTGAAAATAAAAAGCTACCTCCTGCAATTCCATGAAAATGCAAAAAAGAAAAAATGGCCTCTTCCAATTAAAGAAAAATATTAAAAGATTGTTTCACTTGCAACTCTATAAAAATCTTCCAAAAAAATCTTTCCAAAGAAATGTTCTTCCAATTTAGAAAAAAATTATTATTGTAGTGTCCTCCCATTAAACTAAATAAAAAAAATTACTTCTCCTAGTGCAGAGAAAATAAGAAATGAACAAATTTTCCATTAAACTCAATAAAATTTTAAAAAGAAAAATGGACCCTTTCAATTAAGAAGAAAACTGGAATCCCTTCCAACGCACTCAAAATGATAAAAACCAAAAAGGGGGCCCTTTAAAATTCTGTAAAAATTGAAAATCAAAATTTCCTTCTTTTCAGCTCGATCAAAATCTTAAAAATATAAAATGGCCCTCTGCAAATTAAAAAATAATAAAAACTGTAATTTCCTTGTTTTTTACAAAAAAAAATGTTAAAAATACAAACTCTGCCAACCTTTGATTTAATAAAAATTTTAAAAACTGAAAAGTTCCTCTTCCAATTTGGAAAGAAAATTTAAATTTTAACGATTCAAGGTTATTTCAAACAATTCAGTTTCAAATTGTTTAGTTTTGAATATTTGAAGTAAAATTTCTCATTATAAATGAAAAGCCTGAAAATAGCGTGAAATAATTTTTAATAAATTTTTAAATTAAATAAAAGCGTTTGATTATGAATCTATCGATTTGGTATCATTTGAAAATTAAAAATAGTTTATGAAGTTTCAATTGAAACCTGATCAATTTTGAAATCTGTAAATTGTTTAATTTTAAACAGATTCAGAATCATCTTTTAAAATCATTGTTAAATTTGTAACAATCGAAACGTTTTTTATTAAAAATTTCTAATTGTTTAAATCTTTAAATCTGCATTTGAAAATAAAAATTTGTAAAATGCCCGGTTAAAAAATAAATTCGCTGTCATTTTCCGTTTTCCGGCTTTTTTCTTCAAAATAGTAGTAAGACCTTGTTAAAAAAAAGTATCAAAAAGTGTTAAAAAAAGTGTCGATAGTGGCCAGTGCCAGGTCTGCTCTAGAAATAAGATTTTTAAGTATCAAAACAGGAAAAATATTGCAAATTATTAATTTTATTATTTATTATTTTTAATTTTATTGAAAAATTAATTAATATTGCAAATTAAATGCCCTTGAGCAGAAGGATCAAAGAATTGTTTTAAAATGAATTTTACAAACATTTCAGAATAACTTCACAGGTCGAAGAAATTTTCAGCAAACATGCAATGCAGTAAATCTATATACGTTAAGCAAGAGAAATATAGGCTTAGTATTTCACGTTCACAGCCCAGAACATTAAATCAGATTGAACTCATTTGTATTAACGATATTCCAATTCCCCTTACAAGCCTAATTAGTAATTAGTGTCTCTAACCATATATAATGACATTTTAATTAAAGACCACTGAATTGGGGTACCCATTTAATTAAACTTTTTTTTTATATGAAAGTTACAACCACTCCCCCTCAATTTATACCTTTCAAGAAGATAATTAAGCCCTATATTAACATGTAATTATTTTTTTATTATCGCAAGACATTTCAGACATGTTCAGAAATATAAAAAAAAATATTCAAATTAGGCGCCAAACATCCCCCTCCCATACTTTCTCTTCCTTCACTTCACTCTTCGTCAATCCTTCTCCAACTTCTTCCTTCGCTAGTTCCCCCTCTCCTAACTTCTCCGGCTGACACCTTGACTTACTTCCTTTACCCAGCCCTTACTTTCCCACATCTGTTCACCTTAATTTCTAATCAGTTCCCTTACTTCCTTTCCCCTCACACTCCCTACTTCTCCTTCCCTTATTTCCTCACTTTTCACCTACTTCCCCTCCACTCACTTCACTCATTTCACCTCACGTCCCCCAGTTCCCGTACTCCTATCTATTCCCCCTAATTGACCTACTTTCCCTCCACTCGTTTAACCTTACTTCCCCTACTTTCCATCCCCTCAGTTTCCATCACTTCCCATAACTTATTTCCACTCACTTCCCGCTCTTCCCTACACCCACATTCTCTACTTCTCCTTTCCCTCAGTTCTCTTTTCCTCATTTTCCTTGACTTCCTATATTTTTCCTACTTCCTATCCAATCAATTTCCCGACTTTCACTTCCCTTATTTTCCCTCACTTCGTCCCACGTAACGAACTTTTCCTCTCTTTATTTACCCGTACTTTCGCTACTTTCCATCCTCTCGTTTCCCATACTTTCCCTCCACTCATTTCCTATAATTCCCTACACTCACATCTCCTACATCCCCACCCCTAATTTTTCTTCACTTCTATACTTCCCCTATTTTCCCTTCACTCACCCCCTCTACTTTCATTTACTTTATTTCCTTTCACGTCCCCTGATTCCCATACTCCCCCTCCATTGAATTCAATTGACCTACTTTTCCTCCCTTCATTTACCCTTACTTTCTCTGCTTTCCGTCCCCTTAATTCTCATGATTTCCCATACTATCCCTCCACTCACTTCCCCCATTTTCTATCCACTCGCCTTACTTCCACTTACTCATTTCCCCCCACGTCCAGTGTATTCATACACTCCCACTCCATTCACCCCAAAGTAACTACTTCACCTCCCCTAAATTACCCTTATATTTCCCACTATTCATCCTCTCATTTCTCATACTTTCCCTCCATTCACTTTCCATTCTTCCCTAAGCTCACTTCCTCTCCTTTCCCTTCCCTCATTTTCCTTTACTTCTTATTTTTCCCCTACTTCCAATACTCCCTCTATATTCCCTCCACTTCACGTACTTTCCCTCCCCTCATTTATTCTTGAATCCCCTGCTTTCCATCCCGTCATTTCCCACCATTGCCCATACTTTCCCTCCAGTCACTACCCATACTTCCCATTACTCACATCCTCTACTTCCACTCCTCTCATTTTTCTTCACTTCCTATACTTCCCTTAATTCCTATCTACTCACTTTCCCTACTTTCACTTCCCCTACTTAACATACTCCATCTGTATTTTCCCCAGTTAGCCTTCTTTCCATCCCCTTGATTTCTACTCACTTCTCATACTTTCCCTATCCTCAGTCACCTTACTTTCTTTCTCTTCGTATCCTCTACTTCCCCTCTTATCGGTTCCCCTCATTTCCCCTCCTTGGGTTTCTGCATTTCCACCTTTCAAGGTAAAAAATGTATTTTTCTACAGAAAAAAAGTGGAACTCTGTCCACGAAAAGAGATCAAGATAAAAAAGGTAAAAGAAAATAACGTCGGGCACAAAAAACTAAAATCTTCCTCTTCATGTATTTTTTACAGTTCAGAGTTTTAAAGAAAAATTAAAAAGAAAGGCACTTTTTTTAAAGTGCTTTGAGCATGTTCTAAATATAGAAGGCATGGTAAGTAAAAATGTAGGACCTTGCTATTTTGTCTGCCACCTCCGAGGATTTTAAGGCCATGTGATGACTGGGTCATCTGACAGGATTCCTACCTTACCGACACTTTTTTTATTTCCTAACTTATTTTCACACGAATAGCCACATCGAGTTGAAAATTTGGGATAATAAATAAGAAGCACTAAGAAAGGTGGATCAGGTCCTAAATATTAATAATCATGAAAAAAGCAACACAAAAATTTTACAAAAAAAAATTTATTCATAATTATAAAAATTCAGGACGTGACCCACCTTTCTTAGTGCTTCTTATTCATTATCCCAAATTTTCAAATCGATGTGGCTATTCGCGTGACAATAAGTTAGTAAATAAAAACAGTGTCGGTAAGGTAGGAATCCTGTCGCGTGACCCACTATCACATGGCCTTAAAATCTTGAACCTATCTGGTTTTTCCTTCAAAAAAATAATTACCTCCTAGTTTGCTATGCTTCACGCATTACATAACTTTAAAGAACTTACAAAATTTTTTAAATAATTATTAAGAAATGAATATATAATAAATATAAATAAGGGTACACTACATGAATAATGGAATATACAAATTAAAAACAGGCTTATCTTAGCAAGCGAATAACTCTGGACAAAATAGTCCAGTCTTTTGTCTCCTATTGTCCATGCTTAACCCTTGGTATACACACTATAGTTTCATAACGAGGTATACACACTGGGTTAGGTTCACCCGGCAAACTTTAACAGCTCATATATCCGTTCCTAATTGAACAATTTTGCCTCTTTTTTTTTTGGTTTTCATAGAGAAAATCCTCAAGAATTGAACAGCACAGGTTTGAAAGTGATAAATATGAAAGAACATATTTTCAAATAAACAAAGACATCTTTAAAATGTTTGTGAAAAAATCACGTTTTTTCTAAAAGGCTGTTGCTTACATAAAAATAAAGATAAATAGGCTCAAATACTGATGAATTTACTTACATTTAGATTTTTCTGGATTTTGAAACACCATATACACACTGGGTGAAAAATACCCGAAGAGAAAGTTTCGAAGTGCGACACTGAAGCTTATAAGGCAGCTCAGCGTAGTACGTAGGCCGGGTTAGCGTAACCCAGTGTGTATACCAAGGGTTAACAAAAGATTTCTCGACTGCCACTCGACCGACCGATTTTCGTCTTGGGCACCCTTCCACATTTTTTATGATAATTCGAGAACCAATGCACCTTTTTGCTGTTTCTTGGGCCCATTTTGAAGAGGAAATTTCAAACTTTAATTCAGCAAAGTTTCAGTTTTTTTCATTCACTTCCATAAAGCATGTAGAGAGTGGAAATTATAGTTCGAAAATTAGTTGAAACAAGAAAATAGGCCGGTCTTTCTCATACGCTATCTCTGTCCCAATTTATCGAAAATACTCGAAGTAGGGGCCAGTAGACGCGAAATTTAATAAGCTTCTTACCAATTTAAAAAAAATCTCCTTAACTTAATTTTTCGCAGAGTTAGTCACGTTCTAAGACAAGACCCTTAGTGTGTTATGAAGAAATTATTTGCTATAGATTCTTTTGCTAGAATTAATTAATATTCTTCTGGAAAAAGTAATTAAAAATAGTAATATTATTTATAGTTTATTACTACAATTTCGCATGGAAGGATTATGGGTCCGCCACCATGGGAAAACTTTTGGATATGGTCAAGGTCGTAGCCTTTGCGGTTCAAGAAGGAAGAGTGGCAATTCACTGTCATGCAGGTAAATCAATGATTAAAGCACGCTATTCCTAAACTGTAACACGTGTGTCAGAGATCCGTATATTGGATCTTGTAACATAGTTTTTCTGCAAAATCAGGTCTCGTTCTCAATTTAGAGATCAAAAATAGGGTTAATAGTGTCACAAATTAAAAAAGTAGTCATACAATTTTTTAAGTATTAAAAATGAACTTCAATGTTTATTTAAGGTCATAATGTAGTCTATAAATTATCAAAATTCCTACACTGATACCTGGATTTGTGCACGGTTTCGGGCATAGCCCGCAGTGGACTTTGACACAAATCCTGGGACTCCGAACATGAACATGCTTGGCCATGTGAACCATTTCTGTTGGATTTGGACGCATGACGCAACATGATGCAACTAACACGCTGAGAGTGCGGCCTTCATTCTATTTGTCACGCTTGATTGAGCACTGCATTTATTTCGGTTCCGCGGTACACTACTCGTTTGAAAAGCCTACTAATACATTTTTCGTTATGAATTCAGCCTTTTTGTTTAAAATTTTATTATTTTGTTGAAAAGTCAAAAATTTTGTTTAAGAAATAACTGCCTTGATTAAATTTTATTTATTGAAAATTCAACTATTTGGTTTACAAATGTATTTCTTTCTTTTTTGGTTAACAATCCAACTGTCTGGTTAAAAATTGATTTGTTTCTGTTAAAAATTAACTTTTTTGTTGGAAACTGTCGTTTTCGGGTTGAAAATTATACCTTTTTGTAGAAAATTCGCATTTTCGGGTCAAAAATTAAACAAATTTGTTTAAAAATAACTTTATTGACTAACAATTTTTTCTTAATTTCAACTTTTTTTAGAAAATTCGTAATTTTAGCTCGTTATTTAATTTTATTGTTCAAAAAAGCAACTATATGGTTGGAAATTGATCTGTTTCAGTTGAGGATTCAAGTATTTTGTTGAAAATTTGTCTTTGTTGGTTGAATGCAACTTTTTTTTTTATTGGCAATGAAAACCTTCTTTTGTTAAAATATCAACTGTTATATTTTTTGTTGAAAATTTATCTTTTTAGATTAAAAAATTCATCTCCTTGGTTGAAAATTGAACTATTTTCTTAAAAGTTAATTTTTTTGTTGAAGATTTATAACTCCAGTTGAAAATGGGTTTTTTTGGTTAAAAATTATTTTTTTAGACTAAAAATTTAACTATTGTGTTGAAAATTCAATCATTTGGTTAAAAATTCACTTTTTTTGTTGAAAGTTGGACTTTTTGGCTTGAAAATTCCAAAATTTGGTATAAAATTAACGTTGTGGCTATTTGTACCGCTAGCGGTACAAATAGTGTGGGTATCTTATTTAGCCCGCTAGCGGTACGAATAGCGATTGTACCTCGCTATGGCTATTTGTACCGCTAGCGGGAGGAATAACGTGGGTATCTTATTTAGCCCGCTAATTGTATGAATGATTGAATGGTAAGGGTATGTTGTTCAGACCGCTAGTGGGATGAAAAATGAAAGTATATTTATTTAACTAACTAATTTTAGTCAGACCGTGCCCATTAGGAAATCGAAATGATGGTGTCATTGAATCGTATTGAGGTAAATGTGGGTAAATGTCATTGCTTGCTACATAACTTCAATTTCACAGGCTTGACAGACTTGTGTTTCGGCGGGAAATTTAATATTATTTGTCAGTGAAGATCAACACAATTACTTTCTACAATTTTTTTTTGGATAAGGTATTTCGCATTCAAGTAAAATATTTTTTACCACTAGTCTTAACCCTAATTATGATGAAAATAGTGATAAGCGAGATGAGGACAAGTAATTTGATTTTTGATTTATTGTTTAAATATTTACTAATAACATTTTTTATTGATCCGGCTAGCCGGATGAGAGCAGTATTTATTCAACTTGCTAATTTTATTCAGTGATCAAGGAATCGAAATGATGGTGTTATGGAATGATATTGAATTGAAGCAAAATTGAAGTCATGAATTCTGAGCTGACATTTGACAGATCTGACAGGTGCGACAGGTGAAAATCAAATTACTTTCTACAATTTTTTTTTGGATAAGGTATTTCGCATTCGAGTAAAATATTTTTTACCACTAGTCTTCACCCTAATTATGATGGAAATAGTTATAAGAGAGATGAAGACGAGTACTCTGATTTTTTATTTATTTTTTAAATGTTTAATAATTACATTTCTCATTCTTATGCTCCACTGCCTTTGCTCCTGTTATTAACAACTTCTGTTCAGATGACAATCCACTCTCGTGTCAAATAGATCACTTCAAAATAAAAATCAGTTAGAGTTTTCAAAAATGTGTCAAACAACGAACGAGAATCTTGATGATTCCAGTGGAGATAAGTAAATATATATTCAATAATTAATTATTAATATGATTATACACAAAATTGTGCTTGCTGCTCTGAAATTTTAGCAGAAGATAAGGCATCTGTTAGATGTTAGTTTTTAGATTTTAGTTAGATCTTGGTTTGATTTTTCTTGCATGAACCTTAAAAGATTTCCAAAAACTAAAACATGGTTCTGTAAGAAATGTAAATGCAAATGAAATATCTAAAAATATTTTCAATTCGAAACCTAATTAAGGAGTTTTTTTCAAATGACTTGGGATTGAATTGGGATTGGTGTTAAAAGTATTGTACTGAACAGCAATCAATTTGATACGTCACACCGTGTAGCCAAAAGCTCTTTTTGTGGACAAAAGTCTGTCCACAACCCAATTTTCAATGGATTTTTACGTTTCCTTTTAATGACTGTAAGATTTCCGGGCATATTGAGTCAGTGCTGAAATTTATATTTTGCTAAACCAAAATTTTTCATTTAACAACAAAATGAACAATATTTTTATCCTAACTTTTCATATGGACCTTTTTTGTAAGATTTGCGAATTGACTAAAGAAGAGTTTAGTCAGTGTAATAACTACCTAGCAATAGTTTTTAGTATGTAAGAGTAAGAAAAAATGTATCATAGAAGAATGGTCAAACTGTGAATTTTGAACATAAATGTCATTTAAGGAATCAACACTTTCCTCATTAGGAAAATGTGACAAAAAGGAACGATTGGCAAGACATTTATTGTTGATTCCACAAAGAAAATTAATACTTTTCATAGAAAAATGGACAAAATGTTCATTTATTTATAAAAATTGTTTAAAAAATAATATTTTATATAAGTTTGAACAAAATTGCATCTATGAGTCACTAACGATACATTTTTAGTAGGTTCCGCAAAAAAGTTAGCCCTATTCATTGAATAATATTGAAATTGTGAATTTGTTTATAGATATTGTTAAAATAATTACCAGTTGTTGTTAATTAGAAGAAAATGACAGCAAGGAGTCATTGGCAAGACATTTTTGGTCGATTCTCCAAAAAAATGGAGCTTATTCATTGTGACATACAAAAACTATGTATTTGTTTATAGAAATTGTTTGAATAATTGCCAAACAGCATATATTTTAGAATCATCATATATAGGCATAAATTTCTTTTATATTCTATATAAAAACCAAATTTCACAGAACTAATCATTGCGAATCACAAAAAATGGCTTTCGTTCATTAATTTGTTATAAACATTAAAAACAATTGTTTTGCTCATGATAACCTACTGAAAACTATTGCTAGATAGTAATTACACTGACTTACGCTCTACTTCAGTCAATTCGCAGATATTGAAAACAGATTTTAAAAAAGTACATCGGAAGAGTTAGGATTGAAATATTGTTTACTTTGTTGTTAAATACAACATTTTGCTTTAACCAAATCAAAATTTCCGCACCGACTTGATATACCCGAAAGCCCTACGGTCATTAAAAAAAACGTCAAAATCCATTGAAAGTTGGGTAAAATTTAAAAAATGAAATGCTGTAAAATTTGTTTGGAAATGCTTTGGAAATTCTTGTCTTGTACCAAGACAAGAATTTTTTCTGTTCAAACAATTTTTGTATAATTAACCGTTTTCCACTTAAAGCGTTCTAACCTGTAATGGGTAAATTGTACAAAAAGTGTATTGGGCAAAAAGTTTTGTCTTGTTTCAGACTTTCCAAAACCTATGTTACAGATTTTTTGTTTATAATTACGGTATTTGTTAAGAAAGTCGGTTTAAACCATTAAAGACCACATTTTAGAAAAAACGCCATGAATATTCATAATCAGGGGGCCTTTCTCGATATGTTAAGCTAAATTTACCCTCTCAGTGCTAACAGAAGTGTTAGTGGCGGCTGGATTATATAATTGGTAAAAAAATTGTCACCGATTTGTAAATATTCTTGTATAAAACTAATTTAAATGTACACCCAGTCAATTTGAGGTACCTTATAAGTTTCCAACATAGACTGCAATGTAAATAAAGCTTTATTATACATGAAATTGAATTTCAGACCTTAACTTTTCTTTTCGACCCATATGTACCTCCCTGTGATTCAGATATTTTTGTTTAAATAAATTTGTCCTATATTTATTATTTTTGTAAATAAAAAGCCTCAAAACCTACACTGAAAGAATTATTTATATATGCGAAAATTTCACCTGGTTAATGAGAAATGTAATTATTAAACATTTAAAAAAAAAATAAAAAATCAGAGTACTCGTCTTTATCTCTCTTATAACTATTTCCATCATAATTAGGGTTAAGACTAGTGGTAAAAAATATTTTACTCGAATGCGAAATACCTTATCCAAAAAAAAATTGTAGAAAGTAATTGTGTTGATTTTCACTGACAAATAATATTAAATTTCCCGCCGAAACACAAGTCTGTCAAGCCTGTGCCTGTCAGCTCAGAAATTGAGGTTATGTAGCAAGCAATGACATTCACCCACATTTACCTCAATACGATTCAATGACACCATCATTTCGATTTCCTAATGGGCACGGTCTGACTAAAATTAGTTAGTTAAATAAATATACTTTCATTTTTCATCCCACTAGCGGTCTGAACAACATACCCTTACCATTCAATCATTCATACAATTAGCGGGCTAAATAAGATACCCACGTTATTCCTCCCGCTAGCGGTACAAGTAGCCATAGCGAGGTGCAATCGCTATTCGTACCGCTAGCGGGCTAAATAAGATACCCACACTATTTGTACCGCTAGCGGTACAAATAGCCACAACGTAAAATTAAACTACTTTGTACAAAATTAAACTGTTTTGTAGAAAATTCGTTTTTTTTTTCATTGAAAATTAACTTTTTTGAATGGAAATTTACCTAAATGTTCAATTTTTTGTTGAATATTGATCTTTTTTTATTTCAAAAATCAACTATTTCATTGTAAATTAATGTGTTTTCTTCAAACAATCGTCTTTATACATTTATACTTTATTTTTATATTTTATGTTCAGAATTAATCTTCTTTGGTAAAAATTTCTACAATTTGGTTGACAAATTAATGATTTTGTTGAAAATTGAACTATGTTATGCAAAAGTCATACTTTATAGTCGAAAATTCAACTTTCGGTTGAAATTTGATCATTTTCAGTTAAAATTCAACTTTTTGGTTGGAAAAAAACGTCTTTCGTTTAAAATTTATCTATTAAAAATGTTATAATTTTGGTAGAAAATTCATATATTTTTCATTGAATCAAATATTACATTGGTTGAGAATTCATCTTTTTGGATTTGATACCACTTTTTGCTGAAAATTGAGTGTTTTTAGTTGAAAATTAGAATATTACATTTTTCATCGAGAATTCATCTTTTTAGGTTCAAAATGTAACTATTCTGTTGAAAATTCGTTTTTCTTAGTTGAAAATTGATTTTTTACTGAATATAATTATTAGTTAAAAAAAAACCTTTTTTGTTGAAAAATTTTGTTGTGAAAATTTTGTTATTTTAGTAGAAAATTCAACTATTTGGTAGAAAATGAACTTGTTTGTTGAAAGTTCGTCTATTTTTCTTGAATATAATTGTTTTTTATTGAAATTTAATTTCTGAATTCAACTTTTTTGTTAGAAAAAAAAGTTTTTTGTTGAAAATTTTGATCGTGAAAATTTTATTATTCTAGTAGAAAATTAATCTATTTGGTTCAAAATGAACTTTTTTTGTTGAAAATTCAACTATTTCGTTGAGAATTCGTCTGTGCTTTTTGAATTTGATTTTTTTATTGAAAATTATTCTTTTATTTTTAATTGAATCAAAAATATAAAAATAATGAAATATTTGAAATTAAATTAACTATTACTTTTTTTTGTTGAGAATTCATATTTTCTTATTGAAACATTAAGCACTTGATTAAAAGTTGAAGTAAGTTGTTAATATATATTTTTTTTTTTGAAGATTCGTCAACTTAGTTGAAAGTTCATCTCTTTGGTTGAAAATTGAACTGTATTTTCTCGAAAATTCTTTTTTTTTAATTAAACCTAGTTTTTTGAAATGGAAATTTTACTGTTTCATTTTTGGTTGAAAACTGATCTTTTTTAGTGTAAAATGCAACTATTTGGTGAAAAATACACTTTCGTAGGTTAAAAATTCAACTATTTTGTTAAAATTGTTATTATTTTGTTGAACATTCTACAATGTGTTAGAAAGTCATCTTTTTTTGTAAAAATTTGAACTGTTTTGTTTAAATTTCGTATTTTTGGGAAAACTGTCCAGTTCGATTGAAAATTACATTTTATGCTAGGAAAATCGTCTTTTTGACTTGAAGATTCAATTATTTTATTAAAAATACAACTCTTTGGTAGAAGTTTAATCTTTTTTGTTTGAAAATTCGACCATTTGGTTCAACATTCATCTTCTTAGGTTGAAAATGCAACAATTTTTTTGAAAAATCGCCTCTCTGGCGTAGAAGTGTAAAACCTGTTTTGTGTCCGAAAAGTTTTACACATAATATTTTTGGGTACAATGTTTTGAGAATATTTTCAGAATAAAATAATGACTATCTCTGTATAGAATATATTCTTTGTAGAAAATACTTTGTGTAGGAAAAATATAGTACTATTTAATTCTGTGTAGGATATATTTTGTGTAGGAAATATTATGTGTAGGAGAAATATAATCATCATAATTTTCGCAAAATATATTTTGTGTAGAATATATTTTGTGCGCAATATATTTTGTCTGTAATATATCTTTTGTACAATATATTTGTGTACAGTATATTTTGTATGCAATATAATTTGTCTGCAATATATTTTGTGTAGAATATATTTTGTATGCAATATATTTGGTGTACAGTATATTTGGTATGCAATATA
>CAKNXH010058672.1:2101-14647 GCA_932178445.1 Andricus quercusramuli | reverse complement strand
AAGGCGACTTGTCCAAACCAGAGAATTACAGGCCAATAACTTGTTTGAACACACTGTATAAGATTTTTACAGCTGTCCTAAACAACAGGATTGTTCGTCGAATTGAGCCTGTATGGCGAGAGATGTACGAACAACGTGGCTCGAAAAAAGGTGTAGCAGGCTGTCGAGAGAACCTGCTGATTGACAGGTGTGTCTGTAAAGACGCTACAGTCCATCAGCGCGTCCTGTCGATGGCCTGGATTGACTACCGGAAAGCTTTTGATTCAACCTCTCATAGACTTATCATCTGTCTGTTGGAAAGCTTGAAGGTACATCCACACATAGTGAGATGCATAGAGAGATTGATGCCTCTTTGGAAAACTAGATTTACCATCTCATCTAGGAATTATCGTCTGACGACGAACAACGTCACCTTCCAGAGGGGCGTCTTTCAAGGGGATAGTATGAGCCCTTTGCTTTTTTGCATCACACTTTTGCCTCTATCTCTTGCACTACGAAATTCTCCTGGATACCTCTGTGGCGACACTAATCAGCGTGAGCATAAGGTCACTCATGTGTTCTATATGGATGACCTGAAGATCTATGCCACTGGTAGAAGCAAACTTCAAACTGCTTTAAATATCGTCAAGAACTACACAGGAGAGATTGGGATGGACTTTGGTTTGGACAAGTGTGCCAAAATTCATTTGAAGAAAGGAAAGATTACTGGCGTTCCCAAGGACCCTGAGCATGTGGATATAAGTGTTATTAGACATCTTAACACTGGAGAGACCTATACATACCTGGGCGTGCCTCAAAGCCGCATTCAGGACGTAACATCAGTGAAGGAGTCTCTCCGAAGCAGATACAAGCATCTTCTTCGACAGATTTGGTCTTCCAATCTGTCGGCGTTGAACAAGGTATCTGCGACTAACATGCTTGCCGTCCCGGTTCTACTCTACTCGTTTGGGGTGGTTCAATGGACGAAGAACGAGCTTAAGGCCCTTGATGTCACCACGCGTAAGATCATGCATATGCATAAAAGCTTGCATATCAATTCGTCAGTTCCGCGATTATACATTTCACGCCAGCAAGGCGGACGCGGACTTCTGAATCTCCAGTGTCTTCATAACCGAACTGTTTTGAGTACAGCTTACATCGTTGCGAATGGCAGAGATCCTCTCCTAAAGATGGTCAGAAACCACGAGATGATTGGCGAAGGGGCGTTCCTTTACAAGGCCGCGGAGCAAGCTGCTGAGACCCTTGGCCTGAATTTTAACATCAGAAGTGAGGAAAGTGCATTACTCCATCTAGATGCTTCACGTCTAAAAGCCGAAGTAAAGAAAGCAGAGGTTGGAAAATTTCACCAAGAACTACTCGACAAGCAAATGCACGGAAACTTTCACAGAAATGTAGAAAAACAGTCCTTGTCGAAGGAGCAAACTTTTGCTTTCCTCAAATCATCAGGGCTCAATTCAGGTACAGAGGGCTTTATTTTCGCATGCCAGGACGGTGTAATTTCCACCTTAGCATACCGCGCCCGCATTTTATGTCAAGAAGTTCCCAGTGATAGGTGCAGATCGTGTCATGCACACGCTGAGTACCTAGAACATATACTATCGGGGTGTCCGACCCACGCAGGAACAACGTATATCTATAGACATAATGCGGCCCTAAGAGTACTTTATTACCACCTTTGTCGCTCTTACGGTGTTGGTCGCGACCCTGCCCTGCCGAACGCTCCAGGGGATATAGAGTCAATTGTCCGAAACGAGAAGTGCCAGATTTTCTGGAACTACGATTTTCGGGCAGCAGTCTCCGTTGCGCACTCGAGGCCTGACATTGTTCTCCAAGACTTCGAGAAACGAACTATATTCGTGATCGAATTCTCGGCTCCATCCGAATACAACATCACTGCAAAGGAGAAAGAAAAAGAGGAGAGATATCAAGACCTTAAAAGAGAGCTGCGTCGACTGTACCCAAAATATTCGGTACGAGTAATTGTTCTTGTGATAGGTGCTCTCGGAGGTGTGAAATTATCGCTAGTTCGTAACCTTAAAGCCATACCCGCGTGCCAAAAATATGCCAAGGCTCTTGCGAGATGGATGCAGAAAGCTGTCATCCTTGGGTCGCTTCGTGTCCTCAAGACACAAGAGGGTTTCGCCGGCCTGTCGTTGTGATTTCGTCGTGCCCTGTGACCACCCATCTCACGGATGTGAGACGTGGCCATAGGTGTATTTTACCGCGGTTCTACTGGGGGCCATTGACATTTTTTCCAGATGGCAGTTGCTCTTAGTGGTACCCTGCGGTGGTTGTTTAACTTTTTTTTAATTATATATATTACTTATTATTATATTATACTATTATATTATATTATACTTATTATACTTCTAGTTAATATCATTCTCTATAGTTCAGAGTGAATAATGTCAGTTATATCAAGAACTGTTTTATTTGTTCAATATAAACTTAATGAAACTGACCAATTTTACACAGCTGTAATATATTGCTGCATTTACTGAAAAAAATTTTACATGACATATCTTGTTTCCCTTACACATTTCCTATATTTATTACTTCTTTCTAGATATTATATCACTTTAGTTTAATCACTCATTCATAAATACACATTTTTTTTAATGTCCCAACCAAGGACCGACGTGTCCCAACCAAAGACCAAATGCCCTTGGTTGGGA
Source organism: Andricus quercusramuli (assembly GCA_932178445.1). Classification (NCBI taxonomy): domain Eukaryota; kingdom Metazoa; phylum Arthropoda; class Insecta; order Hymenoptera; family Cynipidae; genus Andricus; species Andricus quercusramuli. Next base: position 11,972 of record CAKNXH010058672.1, on the reverse strand, counting down.
CGTTTTCATCGATTTAAACAAATCATTCTCAAATCAACAATTTGTTTTCATATTTAATGTTATCTGTTTAAAAGTTATAGCTAAGCATCACTCTTATTTATGAGCATACAAAATTAATTATATTCATATATTTATTATTCTTATGAGCAAAAAACAAAAAACGTCCCAACCAAGGGCACTCTCCCCTGCTCACTAAATAGCATCAGTATAAATCCTTTGATTCATAAATTTATTCTCCATAGTTCAACAATTCGAGACCGCTTCCCTTCGCATTCTGACAGTTCTGATATATATTAGTAAAACTTATACTAATTTATTAGTAAAATACTTACTATTTTAAAAGTCAAACCTCAAAATATTACTATTTTGTTAGTGAACAATACATTTACTAATTTAATTAGTGAAATTTTCACTAATTCAGATTGAGAGAGAAGATATGCAGAAAATTTTGATGGCGCGAATGAGCGCATTTGAAACCCCATACGACAGTACACGGAAAAGGAAATGGGTTGACTGGCTGCCACGCGATGAGAGCGCCACGTGCCTTAGACGCATGGGCGGTCAGATGCTGGACTTCGGAGTGTTGCGAAACCTGCGCGAGAGTGTTACCCACCAACGGCTATAGCAGAATACGAACCTGCTCTGTGGCAACTTTTCTGCCACGTGCTTGGGCTCTAACCGTGGCAGAAAACTCACCACGGACCATGGCAAGTTTTGTGACTTGGCCGTTGGCAGGTGGATCTCCTTTGCAAGTGTCGTCGCCCTCCCGAATCAAGAGATTGACCGCCCATGTTTCGAAGCGCGTGGAGCTCTCATCGCGCGGCAGCCAGTCGACCCATTCCCTTTTCCGTGTAGCCTCATCAATGCGGATTACAAAATTTTCATTTTGTTTGTCCTCATTTTGCATAATGTTAGGACCTCCATATCTCAGGCAATTTTCAAGATCACCAACTTGAAGAAGTGTTTTCCCGCCTTCAATTTCCAATAATTTTTTTCTCTTGAATGACTCGAAAGAAAAAAAATGTAGAGCGCACCTTGTGTTAAGATTAAAATTATGTATTAAAAAAGTATTTTATCTAAAATTGAGAAACAACCCTATTATGACATCAGATTTAGATTCAGCGAGCCTAAACACCTGAAGATAGTAAACTTCGTTAACTCACCATCATGTTTCTGACTGGTGTCTCTCCATAGTGGATTTTTCATATGTAATCGCATTTTTCTTAGAAAAGAAATATGCTACACTATTTTTCCTGGCAGATTTAAATTCAGCATTAAAATATCTATAACTCTTTGAAGCCTCTAGATCTCGTAAATAATAATAAATCATCCCAGTTTCTTTGGGACTTTTAGGTATAGCTAGTCTGTTGATACAGACATCTATCCTTATTTAAGAGAGAGAGAGAGTGGTGTCTATTTCAATGCCCTAAAATTGATGCAGGTATAGACTGACAGGTAAAAGACCAGAAAAAGACCAACCGTGGTTTGAAACTGGTCTTAATGTGATCTTAAGTTGGTCTCTCTTTTCATGAGGGTTACGTTGCCTAAACTAAATCCAGGTGAAGATGCTTCCAACTTTGCCTACAGCACATTTGGCACACCTTGGCTTGGCTGCATTCATTCCAGGCAAAGCCCGAAATCACAGAGTATTTCGGACTTAGCCTAAAGTGCATCCGCAATACTCGAATTGCATAGCCAAACTTAGGTTTACCGCCACTTCGAGCACTGCTGGTAACACAGACTTAGAAAAATCTGTACTAGATTTAGTATACATGTAATAGCAGTAAGAATGCACAACATGAAACTAAGTTTTAGCATACCAGCGTACAGTAAATTCAGTATATGCATATACTGAACTTAGCATACACGTGCATGAAATTAACTATACGTGTATAGCTGTATACTAAATTCAGTATACATGTAAACGAAATTTAGTATACGCATATACTAAATTCAGTATACGCCGAAACAAAGGACCGTGTTTCTTAATCTGAACTTTCACCGATTTCACTTGTTCTCACAATAATCGCGAGCGATATTTTATGATTGCATTTCATGGGATTGTTACTTATTTGTTGTGTTCCTAACTGAAAAATCACGATTACTGGGACATATGCCTTAAATGTGAATTGTAATATTGTATTTTGAATTTCACTTGAATACAAGAAAAATTCAGGATAGCAAGTTTTATTCAACTAACATATCCTAATATATGTAACAACTTCTTGAGTTTTTATCTTACTTTTTTAAATTTCACATACAAAGCTTCGAAATTTTCAAATAATAATATCGTAAAGCTGCATCACATAAGAACTCAAACAAACGCAGCAGCAGGGGAACCTGGCAACGACTACGTTGCGCGATTCGCTTAAATCGAAACGCGCTTGCGCAGCTGAATATAGCAAACACGTATATGAATTTAGTATACAGAAACTATGAAATTCACATGCGTAAAAGAAACTTACTGTACGCTCAATAAATTTGGTATACATATAAGTTCATAAAAGAAATTTAGTATACGTAAGTATACTGAAATTAAAAAGAGTAATGAATAAAGTAAACATATAGAAAAAATTCAATATGCCCGTGTATACTAAGATTGCAAACATTTCTAACAGTGCATATGTGATACGATCCGAGAAAAGGGACCTACTAGGCAAAAGTGAAATTTTACAGGGCGAGCGATTGAAGAAATTTCGAGCTCGAGGCAGCAAAGCGGAGGAGAAGTTTGAGAGGGGAATTCTGAAACCCACTCCTTACTGTTTGACCGCGTTTCTTTCTCTCTTCTTCTCCCGTTCGCGCACAAGCAATCGAGTCAAAGTTCTCCCGTCTCATGTCCTGCGCTACAGAATTTTCGTTACGAATTTCGTTTCGAAATATTGAAAAATGCGTACATTTGTTTCAGTTATTTGAAAAACTTATCGATTACGCATTAGTATTAAATGAATGACTGATTTACTAACTAATTGCATTTTTAATTAATAGAAATAATTGTTTCACTGCTTCAATAGTTTTTTGGTCGAAATTTTGTACGTTTTAATATTAAAAATTACGATGATAAAATTGTGAACATAAAGATTTGAAGTATTTTTGGATGAATTTATGAAAATCCTGTAAGAAAAATAAACATAGAAAATAAAACTCTGCAAAGTCGTACGTATCCCTTCGAACTTATAGTATGAATTTTATCCAAATAAAACTTTGCATATAAAATATGGAGTTTTATGGAGGCAATTAAGTACATGAAGGCAATAAAAACTTGATTTTATTTTGTATCATATTTTGTGTCTATAAATTGAATTTTGGGAACGATTTTGTGATATGAAATTTTCCTTGGAAATGATACACTGCAACCCAAATTACAAAATGAAGTCTTTTAAAATTAAACTAATATTATAAATCAAATTTCGATAATTGAAATACAAAAATTTTCGATAATGGCACCTTATGAATAAACCTTTTACTGCATTATCTAATATTTTCATTTTGGGTGATGAATGATATTTTCATAGATTGATTGTGTGCGGAACTTTTTATTAATATAAAATTAAGGTGAAACTGAAACGAGATAACAATGTGGATCATAAAAAAGCGCTGATGTCTTATAAGGTTTTATCTTTCCAAAATATATTATTTATTGAATAAATTGTACAGTTTTGATCTCGAAATTGAAAGTTATTTTATAGATATCATATTTTTTACGACACATGCATGATTTCAGCCCTTTTCGACGCCTATGAAGCGGGGCTTAAGCTCTACTTTTTACGCCCAAGGGAGTGAAAAGTACTTTTTACTTTCTATGGACTAAAAAGTTACATGAGAGGTGAATAATGAAAATTATACATCTATTAGCTCGCATTTTACGATTATCCGTCAACTCACCGTCAAATCTGTGAGGAAATTTTGGTTGCAGTCAATAGAATTTTGCGGGTATTTATGGAAATTTACCACATATCTGATCGAATTATCGTAAATTAGCGTAAATTATCGAAATATTATATTTTGGGTAATTTATAGTAAGTTACCATATTTACCAGCAAAATTACCATAAATGAAGATTCTTTTATGAGATTCATTCTTTTAAGGTTCATTCATGTATTCTTCCCATTAGTATCTAAGAACTTTGTTCCAGGCATTATTCACTCTATTGTCACTCTGTTTATAAACTTTTTGTCGCCACACTTTCCTGTCCTGGCATACTACTCTAGCTTCCTTCACGTCCATGCATTTTTTCATGCAAGCTCTTGTTTTCCTATGACTTCTTATGTCTCTTCAGATTGATGTCTCATTCACAGATTCTAATCATTCTTTCGGCGGTCTACCTCTGGGCATTCTGCCATTTACTTTACCTTTATATTCATACTGCGCATATTATATACATTATATACATACTGCGCATATTATGCGCAGAGGTTTCTTCCGATAACCTTCTTACCTTTATTTATGCGCCTATCTAACTCCCCATCTATTTTTCCGTCGCTAGTGAATAGGCTACCTATATATACGTACTTGTCAACTTGTTCTAATCTCTCATCATTTAGGACAATTTTGCACATTGTTTTCTTACTTTTTCCCTCAAACACCATGATTTTTGTTTTATTTACGTCAATTTTGAGGCCCATATTCTTCATGCTTGTATTAAGTTTATTCAACATTCTTTGCAATTTCTCGATTGATTCTGCCATAAAAATCTTGCCATCTGCGAAAGCTAACCCACGTACGTTCACTGTTTCGAGATCTACACCTTCTTCGTCGAAGAGGGCCATTCTTAGACACTTATCCATAAATTCATAAATAAGGACCGCTCAGAGAAAGGTCCTCTTGTGATAAAAGGATGTTTCTAGACGTCAATAGAATTTCCTTTAAAATTTAAGGTTGACGGGATTTTCATTTGTCTCAACAGGAATCATTTTGCAGTAAAAATTTTCCTTATGCGACAACTTCACCTACACTTGCAGCCAAATAATTCTGTTTGTGTAAAAAATATATTCACGTCGTGCAAAACAAAACAGGTAAGGGGACGTTGCTTTTGTTTCAAGACAACTTTTTCTCTGAGTAGACACTTTTCCATGAATTCACTCTACAAAAAAATCAGTCAATTTCCACTGATTTTTGAGCCAGAAAGTTGTCATTGGAAAATCAGTAAAAAATTCACTAATAATCAGTGATACTTCACTGATGCAACAATGAAATTAAATACTTTACTGTTTTAAACAGTGATTTTCAGTGTTTAATCAGTGAAATATCACTGATTCCCAATGAATTTTAGTACTGATTATCCAATGACCACTTTCTGGCTTAAAAATCAGTGGCATTTGGCTGAATGTTTTAAAGAGGAAACTTATGAAAAAGTACCCTTATTTTTGAGGTATATAAATAGTGAATAAAACTCAAAAGCACACTCGAAATTTGGGTAAGTGAGACAGTTATATTGTGACTAATGTACGCCAATTTTCAGTGAAATTGTACTTCTTTTTTTAAAGATAGTTGTTTCAATGAAAATGAACCAGGAAGCTTTGTAGATGAAACAGCTCAGCTTCTTTTATGGTTTTGCGAATGTATATTTGATATTTTACACATTTTTTCAATGTTAAAACTAAGTATTAATACAAATTTTCGGCCAATTCTTGTATTTCTGAGAATGACTGGTGTTCCTCCTTAATGTATCAGATGTAACTTGTTTGTGCGAAATCACCATCGCATTAATTGACATATCGGATTACAGATCTAAATTATAAAAATTCTACGGAAAGTACCTGTGTTGTACAGCTAGATCCTTGCGAATAAAGCTGTTACACCTATTCCTGCAGCAGTCGTCTCTTACTGAATCGTACAAATTTTTGATGTCACTTAAATCATCCTCGTCTTCTTTGCTTTGTTTCACGAAACGCGAATGCTACACGAATCAATTAATAAATGAAACTTAGAAATTCTTACCTTTATTTCATATTAAAATTTTTTAAATAATTTATTATTTTATAATAATAGGAATCAGTTTTTATTTTTACCTCATCCCTGTCATCGTCTGAAACCCAGTCATAGACTAAAGTTCCAACGATATTTTCATACTCCTCGTCAGGATTAATTTCTTGCCGACACTATCTTTCGAAAAATTTATAAACATCAAAAACAACTGTCTTTTGGCATAACAAAGCACGTTCAACAAGCATGTGGATTAGGCGAAGCGTAGAGCTGCACGCAGGGGACGAGTCAAGTACTGAGGGAAGTGATGGGAGAAGAAAAACAGCGAAGGCGTCAAGCTCCCGCTCCACACGCGTTCGAAAACTCTTTTTAAATAATTTATATCTTGTAGAATAATGCAGATAAAAAATTTCTGATTGCACCTCTAGAAAGATCAGTTAAAGAACTTATAGAATCCATCATAATCCGAAAATCGATTTTTTGCCTAGTAGGTCCCTTTTCTCGGATCGCGTCACATATATTGTGTCCAATAGCACGAGTTCCTCCACACCGCTGTATTGAAAGCGTTCCCGACCGTGATCTACACGTCGCACAAAAAACTTGTTCATACAAAAGTTATTGAAAATTGAGTTCCCTAAAACTTCTTCATTCAAATGTACCACTTATTTCCAATACAAATAGTCAAAAAGTGGAAGAAACTGCGCTACATTCCTAATTTTCCACACTTTTTGCTTATTGTTAACGACAAATAATTTTTTCACAATATCGCCTGGATAGAAATTGTAGAGAATCGAATTTTCTACAAATTCGTTGCTAGCCTTTTTCATCGAGAAATGCAAAATACGCGTGCAAATCGACGAAAACACAAAATCCAAGATGGCTGACACTTCCGGTAATTAATTCTTGGACAATTATGTGATTTCTTCATCTGCTTCGCGGGGGACACTAGCTGCGTCGAAAGTTCTCAGACCGTGGTTTTTCTGTTTCTTCCATCGAATTTGATCCAAAGTCATTGGGCTATACCTGACTTGAAATAGATCCGGGCTCTAAAAAACAGATGTTTTGTAAAAAATATAACAGTAGAGGTGTTAAAAACGACATATTTCAGACTTTACTTTATAGTTTTTATACAAAATTTGAATAACTTTATAGTTTTAACCCGGAACTTTTGAGAGTTTTCACACCCCTCACAGAAAAAAAAGGAATTTAATTTTTTGGCGGGTTGTTTTCAAGTCGGTCGAGCTGAATTTTTTCACATCGAAACAAAAGAAGATACAATACAGTTGGCATTGTATAACCATATACCCAATGTGATGCGTAAATCTTACTACGTAAGGTAAATATTAATCTGAAAACGAAGCAAAGATTGCACTTCGTTTTTTCTGTGTTATTTTCCATGTTAATAATGAAACGTATAAACAAGGTTATATTTCTTTTTTTTCAACTTCTTCTCGAGTGAAACCAGTATTTCTATAATCAGTCTTGGACTACGTCAAGTGTATGTTGAGTTAAATGTGTTAAATTGTAAACCCATATTTAAAACTTCTTGCGAAGATGTTGTATTGAGATAAAGTTTAGCTTTGGACCATGAGGATTCAGGCGCCTACTACCAGATGGTCTACTCTAGAAAGCTTCTTAGAATGCGATAGGTGTTTATTAGGATGTCCTAAAAAAACGCAATGTTCTTTTTCTTGATGAAGCACCCCCTAAATTTGTTCTATTGGGTGAAAAAATGAATTTTCGTAAATATAATAATTGTTTGCCAGGGAATGCAACTGTTGGCACCATACGCGCAGGAAAAAAGTTGACCCAATGAGACCAAAAATACTACCCTTTATAGTAAAAAACTACCCTTTATAGAGCTTAAAATATTATATCTATCATACCAATATCATTTTTCCCAATTAATAATAATATATAATCACAAAGTTCACAATTCATTTAAGAAATCTAACAATTTCTTAATTCTTCTAAATAACATCAATTTTACAGAAAACATCAAGCTCACAGACAAGAAGTGAGGTTTGTTAGATTTTTCCCTAATTCAGTTTTTTATAGAATATGTCTTTCTTTGCGAAGGATATGTTTATCACATTCAGGAAATTCTTCAATGTATCCTTTCATTCCAAATAAAGTGCATGAAAAATGTTCAATTGTTTCTGCATTGGTGGGGGCCCTGGGGCCATGGCTTTGGGGGCCCCCTAGCTTGCGGGGCCCGTGTTCCCGGAACACATGGAACACTGGTAGTTACGCCACTGATTAAAGCCACGGCTCTTTCTGCAGCGTCGTTGACAACTTTCAATGTACTAACGACGGCGAAAGCCTCAATGTAGTGTTTGTTAACAACCCATAGAACAGGATCTGTGCTTGATAATGACGAATTCAATTGCATAATATCGAAAAATCGAAGTGCTTTCAAAGTAACAAAATCTTCAATATCATCCTTCGCAAAATTTGTCAGATTTTGACCTGAAAGATGTTTTGCGTGTTCGTCTCAGCCTTCTCGCGTTTTCATCGCAGCCACCATTGCCTTTTTCTGTTCGAGTGAAATTCTAGAATCAAATAATGCCATGGCCACAAGTTCTTCTAAAAGATACCACAAGTGTACTTCAAACTTTTCACAAGCGAATTTTGATATTTTGGCATTGATGTAATTGTAACTCGTCAATTTTTTAATTAAATGTAAGACATTGTATGTCGCTGCAACACGCAAAGGAGCCTCAAACCAAAATCGGATGTGAATTTTGATCACAAGAAGACACATTTCCCCAATGGTTTGGGCTTCGGTAGATGTTGACGTATACTGATTCTGAAACATCCAAATTTTCAGGCAGTAAATGGCATGTATCGAAGTATAATCCTACTATACGGTCAACAATGCCCAATGATTCAACAAGCTCTGCCACAGCAGAAACTTGAGCAAGTCCAGTAGCAGACTCCATCTGTGGCACCCCCAAGATTTGAAATTCACCAGCGCTACAATGTTAAAAATGTTTGCAATTTTAATATACATTTACTATACATTTGTATAGTGAATCTGAAGACTCGGTCTATGAAATAGTAATTAAGAGGCTGCATAGTAAATTTCATATACATGTATATTGTTCAACTCTTAGAAAAGTCAGGTAATTTTACTTTACACAAATTAAAATTAATTTTAGCAGTAATCTTCAATTCCAAATAATAAAGCATGACACTTTTTTCTAGTTAAGCATACATTATATTGGGTTTTAAGTGGAAAAGTTTAATACAGCGAATAATTAAGATACCTAACCTAAAAGCAGCGGTTTTTTGTTAAAATTATGACATTTACAGTGAATTTTTAAGAAAATCCCACCTGTACGTTGCACTTTGATTATAAATATGAATTTGGTCGATTAATGGTAGGTTATTACTTCAGTTTTAAATATTTGACAAGATTTGTGTGCATCAAAGAACTTTCATCTTTCGCGCACTCCTTTTGCTTCCTCATAGAGGAAGCTTTGTAATGGTAACATTTTTCAAATTTTTTAAATTCATTTAATTGAACCCTCCCTAATTTAAAAATGTCTAATACAATGTTCTAAGCAATTGTCCGGATGTGTGTGTGTGTGGATGTATGGATGTGTGGATGTGTGGATGTGTGGATGTCACACTTTTTTGTGAACACGATAACTAGAAAACGGTTGCAGATAAATTGATGAAATTTAGAGAGCTTATTTTCCTCACTAATATCTTGAAACTGACCGAAGGATTTCAAAAAATATTGGATGCATTTTTTTCTAGCACTCAATAACATTTTAAAAATCGGTTTTTTATAGCAAAACTTTTTTCATTCGCATAATTCAAAGTTGACGCAAGGATATAAAAGATGCCTTGGTTCGGGACGAATCGATTGACCTATAATATTAATACATTTTATTGAAGAGTAGGGAAGTTATGGTAATTTATATATTTTGAAAATCGGTTT
>CAKNXH010058670.1:0-27442 GCA_932178445.1 Andricus quercusramuli | reverse complement strand
ATTATAATAAATTTAAATTTAAAATTTAAAAGATTTTTCGGGTTTCAATCGTGTGCGAAACTATGAATGTTGCCGACGTTTCGTGAACATTGCAGTTCACTTCTTCAGGGCTGATTTTGGAGATATTTTTTGTTGCGGACAATTTTCTTGTACAGTAAATTCATTTTAAATAAGCGCACCAACGGTAGCCGATCCAGCGGTTGACGCGACGCATGCGCAGTACGAAAAGAATCCAAAATTGAGAGCATGATTCTAAACCCCGGCCGGTTAGAGCCTCTGTGATGCGGAGGACCAAGACACTCAGCCAAGTTCAGTCCTTTACTTCTGTTGGACGAACCTTTAGTTTCTGTCGACTCTGATGAAGACTTTTAAATTTGTAAACAAGCAGTATAAGGTAATCTAAGTGCAGTCTATATATCGTTTAAGTGTAGTTTAATGGTTTTTTGGTTTGAATCATTTGAATAAAGTGTTGTTTCTAATAAGGGGAAATAGATTTTAAAAATATCTGCGAAGAGCCTAGTCGCTCTTTTCAAAGTACATAGGCTCTCGCATTTGACATAAACATTTTCGTGAACAAAATTTATCTTTCGCGAAGATAAATTTTATCTTTCGCGAAGATAAATTTTATCTTTGAGTAGATAAACGTGCCGCTGGACTAGTAAGTAAGGATATATGAATCAGGCCTACCTCATACATTTTAATTGATCTAAATTCATTATAATGTATATTTTTCAACCAAAAAAAAATTCGTTTATAAGTTTGTAAATTTGATAAATTTTGCAGTCAATAGTATAGTGCATTTCAACTACGGATAGGGGTTGACACTCAATATAATTGATATCAATTTTGATTTGATTTTTCAAAAAACACAAGACAAATTTTTTAAAACTGTTATTCGGCCACGGACAGGGGCCAGAACTTGAAATAAAAGATCAACAATTACAAAGTTGAAGAGAAATTATTACTATTATAGTGAGTTGATTAGTGAAGCAAAAAACGAAATTTTAAACTTATCAGTAATTTTCTTCCTTCTCCTTCTCTTACAGATATTATTCTTGTTACAACTGCGCGAACTGAGGCTTAGTTTGGACGTCGCCAAGTTATCACATGTAATATAACAACACTGACGCAAATTAAACAAATTTTTTCATATTAATAATTTTCTTAAAAACAGGTTCAAAATTTTAAATTTTAATAATCTTGACAGTATGTGATGAGAAAAGGACCCTTTTGGTCCAAGATTCAGAAGGAAACTAGAACATATGAAAAATGTTAAGTGAAATTCTTATCTAACAATATAAAAAAAAAGAAAATATATACCTTTAGAAATTAATTTTTCGGAATCTATCAACCAGCTTTCCAAACAGAGGGAAGAAAACTTACAGAAATTTGTCGAGATCTTACCCATAGGAACATATTTATGCTGTGCGACGTTGTCGAGTTTGCAGCCATGACCTCTCTTTAAAATTCTCAGTATCGGGTTACCGTTAATGTGAAATTCGAAAAATGCTAGTTTCCTTCTGGATCTCAGACCAGAAGGGTCCTTTTCTAATCACGTAGTGTGGAAATGATTTTCATTTAGTAATTTTAAACCGTTTTTATGAAAATTATTAAGATGAAAAAGTTTTTTAATTTGTCAACGACGTCCAAACTAAGGCTCAATTCGCGCAGTTGTAACATGAATAATATCTGGAAGAGAAGGAGAAGGAAGAAAACTACTGAGGATAAGTTTAAAATTTCATTTTTTGGTTCACTAATCAGCTCACTCAAATAGTAATAATTTCTTTTCAACTTACAATTAGTAATTTATGATCTTTTATTTTAAGTTCTGGCTCCTATCCGTGGCCAAATAACAGTTAAAAAAAATTTTGTTGCATTTTTTGAAAAATCGAATCAAAATTTATATCAATTATATTGAGTTTTAACCCCTATCCGTGAATGTCATACACTATATTATTGACTGCAAAATTGATCAAATTTACAAATTAACAAACGAATTTTTTTGAAATATACACTATGATGAATTTAGATCAAATAAAATGTATAAGGTAGGACTGATTCACATAGCATTACTGACGAGTCCAATGACTCAGTCCGGGACGAAACATAAAAAATATAACTTTAATTTACTTAAAAATAGATATAATTTTTAAAAATTAATTGTAGAACACAAAACAAATGAACATTATCCACCCTAACGCCAATAAAAAATCTTTTTTACACTTATAATACTTGGGTAAATTAGGAAGGACATATTTCGAAAAAACTGCAAAGATGTCATCTAACTATATTCAAATGACTTTCTTCTCACACATCAAACTTCAAACTATTATATAATGCATTAAATATATTCTTGAACTTACTCCTAGCCGCTTTTTCTGTTCTCCAAAAAAAGATAATGAGGAATAACCTTTGGTTTAGGCTTATGCTTAGGCTCAGGCTCAGGCTCAGCACATCCACTACTGTAAATAAAGCAGTAGAGAAACTTTAGGAACAAATTTCTTTCAAGCTGTGTCGCTGAATAGAGGAATATTTCTTTAGCGTTCTAACTTTATAGAAAATCTACCTCTTTTTTTCTGAATATTGTAAAATGTGCCAACTATGATTATTGTGGATAAGCATTGCATGTTTTCTCATGCAGGTAAAAAACAGAGTTATCACTCTCATGTGATAGAACTCAGTATTTTTTACTGTGTGTATGTCTTTCGAGAACGATAATCTGTTGTGTAGAATATAATGCAAAATAATGTCTGTATTTACAGATAACAAACAATAAAATATTAGGTTTATGTTCTTTAAGCTCTGTAATTATTAAAGTGGGTTTACCACTGATTTTTAAGAACAAAATTCTAGTGTCACGTGTTGTATGGCATTCGATTTTTTAAAAAGTTTTTAATACTTTTTTATTTTATAAACACACATATTTTTTACGTCTGAAGAATACCGTTCATTATCAAATATTTAGATTTGCCAAGAAAGATAAAAAATCAATTAATATTATATTGATAATCGAGTAGGGAAACTAGACTTGGTTAACATATTATTTTCTTTACATACTGCCAAGAGGAATGCGATTTCGGGGCCTGGCGCTAAACAGAAAAAAGTGAGCGGCTTCACGATCGATTGATTGTGTAAACGAATTAATCTAACAAATTTTTAAACTTCAACTGCTCTACTAAAACAAATGTTTAGATAGTGTAAATAATTGTAGATGTTTTTGAATGAATCTGAACTTTTTGTTGTTATCTATATATGTTCATGAAAAAAGTATTGAAAACATTTTTAAAAAATCGTACAAAAATGATGCATACATAACGTTATTACATTCCCGAATAATACAATTCCTGAATTTGAAAATTCCCTTATAATAAAATTTCCGAATTGGGAAATTCGCAAATAAAAAATTCCCAATAGTTTATAATCATACCAAATTTGAATATTCCCGAATAATAAAATTACCGAAACAAATTTGCCGAATTGTAAAATATCCGAAATAGAAAATTCGCAAATGTAAGCAATTAATTTTTATCAATGAATATTATTTATTAAGATTACAATAATCAAATCTTTCTATGATGAAAAATCACTTTTAATGTTCAAAGTTTTTAAAAATATTGTTTCAAATCAAAACAATAATTTAAAATAATTGGGGATGACTGAAAAATCCCAAAAAATAATTTCTGGAAGAAAATTTTTCCAATTATTGTTATTTTTAATTTCAACAATAATTTTAGAAAAATTGAACATTTAAAATATTTGATCATTGTATTTTTAATGAACAAATTATATTTATTTTGAGAATGTTGATTGTTTAAATTCGGGAATATTAAAAACTGTCTGGTAATTTTATCATTCGGAAATGTTCCGATTCCGGAATTTTATTTTTTGGGAATTTTCAAATTCAGTAATATTAGAAGCTCTCGGGAATTTTACTATTCGGGAATCTGCCAATTCGGAAATTTTCAAATTCGGTAATATTAGAGATTGTCGGGAATTTTATTATTCAGGAATTTCATTATTCGGGAATTTTCCGAATCGGAAATTTATTATTCGGAAATTTTATTATTTGGAAACTTGTTATTCGCAATTTTATTATTAGGGAATTTTGCAATTCGAGAATCTTACAGTGACGAGAATATTATTTTTCGGGAATTTTCAGATTCGGTAATATTAGAAACTGTCGGCAATTTTTCAATTAAAAAATCTTATTATTCGGAAACTTTATTATTCGAGAATCTTATTATTCGGGAATGTCACAGTATCAGGAATTTTATTTTTCGGGATTATTCAGTCGTCCCTTTTTCACACGGTCGTCTTTTTCACTACAAGTGTATTCGGATATTATTTTTCATTTTGGAAAAGCTTTTTAATTCAATAATGAAATCATTACACATTTATTCAGAGATTTTATAATTTTATCAAATAGTTTTTAGATTTCTTCAATCGCTTGCCCTGTAAAAATTCCCCTTTTCTCGGATCGCCTCACATATATTTACCTCGCGCTAGGCGCTCGCTTATTGTACTTCCCCCATATTTTTCCACAGAATTTTCAAAATTAAAAGTCAAACCATCGAAAACTTAATTAAGTGATCGTAAATTATCTTTTAATGAAGCTGCTTTGGCTTCAACGAACAAATTTTCATCACCTATCCCGCGAGAAAAAAGGTCGAAAGCCAATTTTTAGATCTCATTCAGGCAAAAAAGTTTGTTATTAAAAATTTTATTGTACCTTGTTTTTTTCAAAAATTTGATTTGTGTATTGTTAGTGTCACTTTGCACTAGTACAACAGGCAGACAGGCAAACTAACAAATTTTATAAAATTATCCGTTTCAGCTATTTATGAAAAAGTAATTACCGTTTTTTAAGTTGGAAACATAAGTTACTTCTTTATTATGGTTTAACAATTGTTTCAGCGAACTTCATTAACACATTTTTAGACTTCTACTGCTCTCTTAGAAACATTTCTAGATAGTTGTTCAACTGATTCTAAATCTTTTTCGATGAATCCGAATATTTTGTAACGAACAGTATTCCTTGAAAGTCAAAAATTTTGACAAGTAGGAAATTTACACTAATAGTTTAAGAGCTGTCAATACGCGAAATGCCCGGCCTTTGCATTTACCCGTAACTATACAAGTGAGAACAATATAAAATCTCATCAGTCATTTTCCTTCGACAAATCACCTTTGCTATATTTAAGACACGTACTCATGCAGCTGTTTCTGTCTTTCTCTCACATTATGTAAATAATCACTAATCAGCTTCCTAAAACAGATATATTCTGCTATTCAAAAAATTTGAATGATTCAACTAAAAGATAGTGTTCGTGTCAACCTAATATACATTTTGTAACTAAAGAGTAAAAAATCTTATTTTAAATAAAAATTTTGTGGATAATTTCTTTTCCGATCAGTAGTTCCTAAATACCCAATAAACCTTCAATATTAATAGATTTAAATTGAATATTTTTGTAATATTATGAATATATCGTTTGATATATAATATACATAATAATATAATAATATAATAATATTTAATATAGATCTATCCATAGTGATAGTTTATTGGGTATTTAGGAATAATTGACTTTTTTATTGCGGATGAAAGATTAAGAGAACTAGTTAAAGATACAAGGGTCATGAGGGGTTCCGAATGCAATTCTGATCATTACCTTTAGTCTGCAAAATAAACTTAGGGCGGGGATCGAGAACAAAGAAAACAAAGAAAACGAAACAAACACGAATAAAAATTGAAAATTTACAGAGACAAGAAGTACAAACAGAGTTTCAAAAGAGGTTAACTGAACGCATAGATAGGGCAACGTGGGAAGCGCTTCTAAGCAATAAAGATATAGAGGGCGCGTGGACTTTGTTACCAGATATTATTGTCAAAACTGCGACCGAAGTTTGTGGTACGGCGGTTGTAGGAAGAAAGTCTGGCGATGCATGGTGGAACGATGAAATTGCGGCAGCCCAAAAAGAAAAGAAAGAAGCGCACAATAAAACGCTGAACATGACAGGTCTTAGCGATGAGGAGAGAACTAGACTTAAAAATGATTACAGACACAAAAATAGGAAAGTTAAGCGACTAGTCAAAGAGAGTAAAGAGAAAATCAGAACAGAAGAAGAGAACAAAATAAAAAAACTGCTTGGAAGGAATTATAAAACTATTATATGAACAGTTGGAGGAAAGTAAAAGTACAGAGTTTGCTAGCATGAGAAACAGCAAAGGCGAAATGCTATATGATATAGACGAAATAGTAGACGCTTTAAAAGACTCTTTTAAAGAACTATTAGGAGGTGAAGATATAGGGCAACAAAACTGCGACGTAGAACATGATGCACTAGAAAACCCAATTGAAAAAGTCTGTGTCACTGAGGTCAGAGATATAATTAAGAACTTGAAAAACGGTAAGGCTGCGGGTATAGACAATATTAGCGCTGAAATGCTTAAATACGGTGGCGAGTACATACCTCAGAGGTTGTGCGAATTAATAAATTTATGTATCGAAACGGGAGAAGTAACAGACGATAGGAGAAAAGCGATTATCGTACCAATATACAAAAGAAAAGGAGATAAAAGCAACTGCAGTAATTACAGAGGTATCAGCCTACTAAGTACCGTAAGTAAAATATACTCAAAAATACTTATCCGTAGGGTAATGGAAATTACAGAATAGAAAAGATGGGAAGTCCAAAGTAAGACAGGTCTTACTAAGACAGGTCACAGAAAAAAGTTTGAGAGTAGGAAAGAAAGTCTTCTGTGCATTTATTGATCTAGAAAAAGCCTTTGACAAGATAAATAGAAGTAAACTTTGGGAAGTCCTTGAAGAGTATGGAGTAAATTGATGGCTCCTACAAGCAATAAAAACAATATATACAGGTAGTAAAGCGAGTGAAAGGGTAAATGGGAAACAGAGTGAATGGTTCGATATTATGCAAGGCGTGAAACAAGGATGCGTTATGTCCTCGTGGCTATTTATCATAGTCATGGATAAGTGTCTTAGAACTGCCCTCTTCGACGAAAAAGGTGTAGATCTCGAATCCGTCAAGATACGTGGGTTGGCTTTCGCAGATGACAAGATTGTTCTGGCAGAATCAGTCGAAGACTTGCAAAGAATGTTGAATAAACTTAATACAAGCATGAAGAACGTGGACCTCAAAATTAACGTGAATAAAACGAAAGTCATGTAGTTTGAGGGAAAAAGTGAGAAAACAATATGCAACATTGTCCTAAATGATGAGAAATTAGAACAAGTTGACAAGTACGTATATCTAGGTAGTCTATTCACTAACGACGGAAAAATAGATGGGGAATTAGATAGGCGCATAAATATGCGTGAGCAGGTTATCGGTAGAGCAGGGTCCATCCTCATAAATAAAAACATATCAAAAAAAGCTAAAATGGCCATACATAACTCTATTTTCGTGCCAACTGTAATATACGGTAGCGAGACATGGACCTGTGAAGAAAAGGACAGGAGTAAAATCAACGCGATCGGCATGAAACCTCTGCGCATAATATGCGGGAAAACACTGATGGACAAAGTACGAAACGAGAAAATCCTCAAAGAATGTGGTACAGGGGAGACACTACTTGACATATGGGAAAGAAATCAGCTAAGGTGGTTCGGACGTCTTGAAAGAATGAAAGATGAACGACTGACCAAGCAAGTGTATAAAGGTAAAGTAAATGGCAGAATGCCCAGAGGAAGACCGCCGAAAGAATGGTTAGAATCTGAGAATGAGACACTAATACGAAGATACATAAGAAGCCATAGAAATGCAAGATCCTGCATGAAAAAATGCATGGACGTGAATGAAGCTAGGGTAGTATGCCAGGACAGAAATGTGTGGCGACAAATAGTTTAGAAACAGAGTGAAAATAGAGTGAATGATGCCTGAAAACAAAGACCTTGGATACTAATGGGCCCAAGTGGGGAACCATACAAAACAATTTTGTGAGGCTCCTCACTTGGGGTGATCGCTAGAGAGATTGATCAGCAACCTGGGTCGGAGCAGTGTTGCGGAGTGAACGTGTCATTTATATAAATAACACGAGAACTCCAGATCAATCTGAAACAACTATACCTAACACCTATATACCCATCTACCCTATATCCATATACCGATCTACCTCATACCTATATACCTATTTCACTACTTTCCAACCAAGCAAGTCAATAATGATAAATAATAATAACTGATCGGAAAATAAATTCTTCACAAGGTTTGTATTTGAAATAAGATTTTTTATTTTCTAGTTACAAACTTTATATTAGGTTGACACAAAGAAGATCTGTTAGTTGAATTATTCTAAAGTTGAGAATAACAGAAAATATCTGTTCCAGAAAACTAGCTGATTAGATATTATTTACATAATGCGCGAGAAAGAAAGAAACAACTGTACATGTGCGTGTCTTAAATATATCAAAGGTGATTTCTCCAAGGAAACTATATATTATATATATATATATATATATATTTATTAACTATATTCGTTTACTTGACAGTGTAATCTGCTTTAGAGATATATGTTTGAAAATCGTTCTGACAATCGTAGGAAGATACCATTTTCGTTGAATGAATGAATTGAATAATTCGTTGAATATATAATACAATATATAACATTGCATATTAGGTTAGCATAAAGTATATCTGTTAGCTGTTTTGAGTTGCAACAAAAATGAGACACCGGAGAATGTGAATGCAGCTATGTTCATGTTAAAGTTTCACACTTGAAGTATTCACATTTTGAGAAAAAAATTTTATTTCGAGTGCATAAGAAATGAACTGTTGAATATGCACTGTCCCTTTCTTCGATACCTAAAAAACAGAGGATAAACGCAGGATTCTTCCTGCCTATTGTCCTTTATTTTCCAAGTATTGAAGAATAACACACGAGTTACCTATCCACAGAGAAACACTGGGATCATTTTTTTTGTATCTCATTCTTCATGTTCTCAAAATAAGATTTTTTCTCTCAAAACGAGAATACTTCAAGTGTAAAACTATAACATGAACTTAGCTACTTTATCATTCTCCATTGCCTCATTTTTGTTGCAACCCAAAATAATACAGAATCGGCGTACTTTTGAGGATTGACGTTTTTCTGTGTCGGGCCCTTAATTTCCACGCGGAAAAAGTATACATAGTTTATACATAGTGGAACAAATTATGTTTAATATTGTCTATTGTGTATAATTCTTCCGCCCGGGTCTATCTTCTTCAAAAAACATAACGTAAAAACTCATTGTTGAACATTGGTTGGTTACGGAGTGCACTTCCTCGATTGTTACCATGTATTACATTTATAGCATTCGAAGTTGTAGGTTTGATCGTTCTGTGTTGTTGTGCACATTTCTGTAAAATGGGTATATTTTTGTTAATTCTAATATAGAAGAGTGGATAATGAAATAGGTATTCATGTTTGCAAAGGAGTTGGAGAAAATTAGCAACAAGACTCTAATAATTAAATGGGACTTTACATAAAAAAATATGATTTTACTAAATCTTTACAGAAATAAATTTACTTACCGAGGGCTTTATTATATGTAGTTGGCGTCATTTTATGGCCACATAACCATAAACCCGAACCCTGGACTGTTTCATGAGCACAGTTTTCTGTAAATTAATTGAATGATCTTTAGTAACTATTATATATTCGCACATGACGCACAGGGTGCCAAAAAGCCCTTCTTTGGACCAAAATTGCTCGACACTTCATCTTGTGCCAGATTTTGATGTATATTTTTTAAATGACCATAAGGTTTCCAGGCATAACGTGTAATTACTCATTGTATATTTCAGAAGAAGCCAAATTTTGTTATATAATAACAACTTAAATTTGTTTCTTTTCTCTATGAATTTTCAGCATGCCACTGTTCTAAAGAATCACAAATTCCATAAAACAGGACGTGAATAGTTAAATCTGCATGATATTATACGTAAATAATATATAATGCGAAAAAGTAAGAAAAAAATGTTTGTAATGGTACAAGAAAATTAATGAACCAGTGTTATTTATTGCGATTTGCAATGATAACTTGTTGAAATTGATAGTTTTTGCATAAAATCACGAGAGAAATTGAAGTAAGATTACGATTAGTTAAAAATAGCTGCTCTTTGACAATTACTTGAATAATCATTGTGAACAAATATGCAGTTTGAAAATGTCTAAATAAATAGGCTAATGTTCTTTTGCAGAATAAACTGAAAATGTCCTTTTAATGACTTCATGTTATCATATTATATAGTTTGACACAAATGTTTATTAACATAAATAATTATTAGGAACTTAGGCCTATGTTTACCATTTTTCCATGGATAGACGCAATTATTTATACGCATTCGACTAAAAATGTTTAGCCAATAAGTTTTCGCTCTCATATTTTTGAAATCAGCAATAACTGTTGATTATTCAAATAATATTTATAAAGAAATAGTACCTTGACGTCAATAAAAAATGTCAGTAATATATTCTATAATTCTTATGCATCACTGAAGAGTAATAATGCCTTTGGTCCTTCTGTTTTATCAAATAGCAGTGGTTCGAATCATTAACATTTGCCGTCAATTTGGAAAAATATGACAACCAAAAGTCATTGCCAAGATATTTTTAGTTGATTCCTTGAAAAATAAGACTCTTCTTTGAGAAAAGATCGAAATTTTTATTTATTCATAGAAATTGTTGGAATAATTCACATTTATTATTAATTCAAAAAATATGACGGCAAAAAGTCTGTGGTAAGACAGTTTTAGTTGTATGTATGTATGTATGTATATTTAATCTTTCCCTTTTACGGGTTTGAGGGCCTCCGCTCCGTGTACATATATTTATATTTCATCCTTAGTCTAACTTATTCACTGCTTATATTCTAATTCTTCGCCTTACATGATAACAGTCATATTAATACTATTCTTCTTAAATTTCTACAAATCTAAGCATGAACGACATTCCAGGGCTTCCGTTTTATTTTACCATCAAATGCATTTTCAACGATTTAAAATTTACCATTTTTCTAGTTACTTTCCTTCACAGAGGATTACCCGTTTGGCTCTGCCCTGTTCCCTTGCTTTCTCTTATTTCTTCCAGCTTTTTCATCCACATCACTCCCTGTCCATTACCATCCAAGATCCATCTCACACACTCATCCACACTCAACTGTCCATCTTCCTCTCCTGTACACCTCTCTAGCACATGTGCCCATGACTCCACCTCGTATCCACATACTCTGCACAAATTATCCTCTTCATCCATCCAATATCTACAAGATCTCACTCCTTCCCCCATTCTAAACCGTACCACCCTATTCCATTTGTCTTCCTTTTTCATCTTTTGCAAATATTCTGGTTCCGTCACCCCTTTGACCATCATATACCATCTATTGTACTTCGAATCCATAATCTTTCTCCATCTCTCTTCTCCTTGTCTTACTAATAGCTCTAATTCTATGTTCTGCCAATCCAGAACCCCTTCCTGCATATCACAAACATTCCTCATTTTTGTCCTTTCTTCCTCCCATTTCGAGTTTCCCAAATTTCCTCTCGTCTCCTTGTGCCGAACTTCCTCCAAGCATCACTGTAAAAACTAGGATTCGATTTAGAACTTAATTCGGTATTAAAACAGTTCACGCAACAAAACAATCCCACTTCAGTTTGATCCGCCAATCTAATAAAATAAGGTCGATTTGTGGATTGAAAGAGGCTCGGAATGAGTATCATCTGTCAATAACTAAATCTGATAAAACAAATTCTAATCTGTCAAGTTTAGAAACCAACTTAACCCATAGGGCTGAAGTTCGCGACGTCTGAGTGTGACGGTTCAACACTAATTTTTACGAATTTTTAATTTCATCTATTCTTTGTTTTTTGTAAGAGTGAAGTTTGGAACAATTGAAACAATGCACCCTCTGAATGAATTTAGTTTGCTATCTCGGATCATTTATCAATCTGAAGTTAGCAAACTAAACAAGACAGAAACTGGTACTAAAATAAGACTATTTGTGAGATCATATTAGAACGCCCAAAAAAGGATCCCATATAAAAATGAATGCCTAGTTTCTACTGTGATACTTGTGCTATTCTGCTCCCCTCTCTCCTTTTCAGTTTCTCTTCAAACCTCCAGGCTCTCTTAATTTGTCTCGTTACCATTTTCTCCCTTCCTAATTCTTCCCTCAACATGTATCCTGGGCAACACCAACTAACCCCCATTACCCATCTCAGAAAGCTCTCATGCTGTCTCCTATACCCCATACTTGGCCCATTACTTTGCTCGCACATTCGATTCTCGTCCTCACCTGCACCTCGTTTCCCCCTCCTGCCTCAAACCAGAAACCTAAGTAACAGAACTCCTCCACACTTTCCACTGTCTGTCCGTTCATCTTCCAACCGTAACCTGTTTTGGTCTTCCTCTTTCTGAAGCACATCACCTTGGTCTTCCCTACGTTCACCGTCAGTTCTTTTGCTCGTACATATTCTTCGAAAATTTTTATCATTAGGTTCATCCCCTTCTCATCGTCTGCTAATAGAACTACGTCGTCCGCGTATGCTGGAGAGTATAGTTTGCCATTACCCAGAATCGTCCCCCCTTTCCCTTTCTCCTTTAGCTTCTCCTCTAAGTCTGCCAGCAGCATATTAAAGAGCAGCGGACTCAACGGGCACCCTTGCCTAAGACCTCTTTCTGTCCAGAAAACCTCCCCTTTTCCCCCCCTATCTTCACCCTAATCCTGGTTTCAGTAAAAATTTCCTTTATCCTCTTCACTAACCCTTCCTCTATTCCTTTCTCTTTCATTGCCTGCCATAGAACTTTTCTATTCACTGAGTCAAAAGCTGCTTTAAAATCTACGAACAAGGCTACTAATTTCCCTTTTTTTCTCCCTAAGTGTCTGTTAACCAAGTAGTTGAGTACGTAAATGTTATCTATTGTTCCCATCCCTTTTCTAAATCCCGTCTGATTGTGTGGGATACTTTGTTTCTCTTCTATCTGACTCTCCAACCTTTTTCTTAGAATTTCCGCGTATATTTTATAACCCACTGGCATGAGGGTGATCCCTCTGTACTCTTCTACCTTCTTACCATCCCCTTTCTTGACAAGCGGTACCACCAGCCCTGTCCTCCACTCCTCCGGCCACCCTTCTTCTTTCCAGACCTTGTTGCAGATCTTCCACATCCCTTCCCTAATCCCTTCTCCTCCATACTTTATCGCTTCGTTCTCCATACCATCCTCTCCTGTAGCCTTGCTTCTTTTTAGTCTATCTATCGCCTCATTCACTTCTTCTCTTGTTATTTCGTTCACTTTCTCCCTTTCTCCCTGGACTGTCTTTCTATTTTCCCCTTCGATCCTATTTTGTTCTCCCCCTAGTAGACCCTTAAAATAATCCGTCCATTCATCCATTTCTAATTCTTCATTCACGCCCCTCCTTCCTCCGCTTTCCCTGTTTATCACATCCCAAACCCTACCTTCTTTGATTGCTTTTTCTACTTCTTCCTTGTATTCCTCCTTTCCTTTTTGCTTTTTCCCTTCCAGCATCCTCTCATGTTCTCCTTTCCTCCTGTTGTACTCCGCATTCTCTATTTCTCCTTTCCTCCATTTTCTTACAGACTCTTTCATTCTCTCCTTACTCTCCCTGCATTCCTCGTCCCACCAGCCTCTCTTTCCTTCTTCTCTTCCTTCTTTCGCACCTATCTCATCCCTTACCTTCTCAATCGACCCTTTCAACCTTTCAATCAACAAGTCTACTTCCTCCTCCTTCTCATATCTAACGTTCTCCTTTTCCATTTTTTGTTCAAACACTTTTAATTTATCTACCCCCCAGTCTCCCATTTTCGCGGTCCTTCCCCCCCCCCCCTCTTTCCTTTCTCCCTCTGCCGCGCTTGTGGGCGCCACCTTTCAGTGTCGCTATAACTGGGAAGTGCTCAGACCCTATCTCATTCCCTACCTTCATACTGCATATCATATTCCTCATTCTTTCTTCCGCCAGGATGTAGTCTATTACTGACTCTCCCTTACCTACAAATGTGATCTCTCCCTTCTCATCTCCTTTCATATTGCCATTACATATGAACCATCCTGTTTCTCCTATTACTTCTAGTAACCTCCTCCCCTCCCTGTATATCTCCCTATGCTTGGAGCTCCTTATATAGGCCTCCTCTTCTTCATCCCAAGTCCCTCCTCCTTGCTCGCCAGTCCAAGCATTCAAGTCACCTCCTATCAAAACGAACTCTTCCTTCTTTTCCTCCATCCACCTCCTTATTTCTCTCCAACCTTCCTCTTCCCCTCTTCTTCTATATACACAAACATATATACACGTAAGCTAGAGAGCATAGAGAATAGACAGAAGGAGGATGACGAAAGGAGAAATATTGAGATAAAACAGCTGGAAGAACGGGTGAACAACTTAGAATTGAGGAATGAGCATATGGGGAAAGAAACAGAGGGTGCGGAAATAGACATAGGGAGTAATAAGAACGTGCAAAATGAGAATGAAAGATTGAAGAAGAGACTAAGTGACATTGAAAGGAGATTGGAAGGGGAAGAAAAGGCAAAGAGAAAAAATAACATAATTATTAAGGGATTGACAATGGAGAGTGAAACAGGGGAGGCGGAAATCATAAATCTTCTGAGAGATATTGGAGTACAGGTAAGGGTAGAAGGAGTTAAGAAAATAGGAGGGACGAAGGAAGGAAAGGAAGGAATGTTTGTAGTAAAAGTAGGGAGTGAGGATGAGAAAAAGAAAATTATGGAGAACAAGACATTATTGAAAGGAAGAAGGGAAAGAATTGAAGAGGATCTGACATGGAGGGAGAGGAAAAGGAGATGGCAAATAGACCAGAGGGCATGGATAGAGAGGAAAAAGGGGCACATGGTATGGATAGGAAGAGACAGATTATGGATAAATGGGGAGGAATGGTTCTGGGACGAGGAATCAGAAGAAATAAGGAAGAAGGGAAAAAGAGTTGAGAAAGGTAGAAAAAAGGAAGATACAAAAGATGTAAGCGAGCAAACAGAGGGGTCTCCAAAAAGGAAGGCGGAAGAAAAGTAAGGAGGATAGGAGAGGGAAGGGATGGGAAAAACGTAAAAATAGCTTTCTGGAATGTGACAGGCTTAAAGAACAAGAATGAAGGTTTTTGGCGGGAGTTAGAAAAATGGGATGTGATTATGATGAGTGAAACATGGGCAGATGAGAAGGATTGGAAGGGGATGAAAAGGATGTTACCTAAAGGGTATGTGTGGACAATGCAAGAATCAAGAAAGGAACACGCTAAAGGTAGAGGGATGGACGGCATGGTCTCAGGGGTGAGAAAAGAACTGGCAGTAAAAGACAGTTTTAGTTAAATTGGCACACAAAATTGAGTCTATTCAATGAAGAATGATAAACACGGGCATTTGTTTATAAGAATTGTCTAAATCAATACTAAATACTACTAAATACTAAATTGTTCAAATTGGAAAATATTTCAACAAAGTGCCACTGAAAAGGGATTTCCAGTTCATTCTGCAAAAAAAAATTGAGCCTATTTATTCAGATATTGTAAGCGATTTTTTTCTACACCAACACACTATAAATTATATACATGTAGTTATTATCCGGATCTATGTCCTGTTTTAATAAGTTTGAGAATATTAGGAGTGGCACTCTTTAAAAAGTGATAAAAAACTAAAAATTTCATTTGTTAATAAATAGAAAATTTTGCTTCGTCTAAAATTAAAAAATAGGAGTTACACGTTACGCATAGAAGTCTTACGGTAATTTTAAGAAAATACATAAAAATCCATTAAAAATTAAACTGTCGAGCAAATTTTGTGCATAAAATTCTGGTACACTGTATAAAGTTTTAAGCAACGGAAATCAATCAATATATAAATTTCTTCATGATGAATAAATTATTATTAGTTTTAAGATAGTATAGCCCGTGTAGAAATGGAAACAGGGATCTGACCGGGACCCGGTCAGAACATACCGAAGGGTCTGGATTTTTTCTACTTAAATTTACAATACACAAAACTCCTGGCTTAATGCCAGTTTTTAGGTTTGCCTGCAAATAGCCTTGTTACTAAATCGGATGAATTGCAAAGGAAAAGAGTCAGGGCCGTCTGAATTGTTTCCAATTACTAAATCGGGTGTAAATAAAATGCGGCTCTGGTGTACCGTTTATTTCAAATTTGAACTTGGCGAAGGACTAGGAACCAGGCAAGTTCGACGAACATTCATTAGGGACTGTTTGACCTACTATTTTGGCTTCCACTGGCAGGCAATGTATTGAATGGATAAATTCTTGTGAACACTGATTTAAACAATGAATAGAATTGCTTCGGAATGGACTGAAACTTCAGTTGACGAAAGGCATGCATCCGGTAAAGTTTCAGGCGATAAACAGAGATTAGATGTTTCGAATGCTAGAGGGGTGAATGATCCTAAAGAAGGTCAATTACGGGAAACAATGCACGTGAGGAAGCTAGATATTTTATGTGTACCTGAAACAAAGAAAAAAGAATGCGACACTAGAGAAATAGAAAATTGAGAGTTAAAGCACGGACTCTAACTATGGTCAGGTGAAGATAATGAATCACATGGTAGCCAAGGATTCGGTCTGATTATGAATGAGAGAGAAAAACAGCATGTCAAGAAGCATAAATATGTATCTCTTATAGTGTTGTGGGCTAAACTAAAAGTAGAAAGCAAAAGATTATTCATCATAGTGTGCTACAACCCACTTGATGGTAAAAGGAGTGGAGTAAAAGACGCTTTCAGGAAAAGACACTCTAAATGATACTATAGGTACTTGCGAGCATGGGGAAAGAATCATTCTGCTATCACATATGAATGGATGGATCAAGTCCAACGTAAGGATACAGAAGGTGGGCTGTGTAATT
This sequence comes from Andricus quercusramuli, assembly GCA_932178445.1. Lineage (NCBI taxonomy): Eukaryota > Metazoa > Arthropoda > Insecta > Hymenoptera > Cynipidae > Andricus > Andricus quercusramuli. The sequence continues at coordinate 10,566 of CAKNXH010058670.1, read as the reverse complement.
ACGGATACTCGAAAACGAATGTTAATGTGGACATATTGGTCAGCTTATGTTCATGAAAGATGTGATAGACATAATACGATTGAATTTGTTGTTGCGGAGGAGAGACTGAGAGAGCTAGTAAGAGGTACTAACTAGGGTTATAAAAGGTTCGGAATGTGGAACGGATCATCATATTTTAGTTTTAATCGTAAACTTAGGTCAAGGATAGAGAAGAAAGAGAATTCAAAAGACAAAGCAAATGCAAATCAAAATAAGGAATGTACGGAAACCGTACGTGCGAATAGAATTTCCGAATAACACACTGAAAAAATAAATGGTTGGAGCAACTAATAAAGTAGTAGGGCTAACTACTTCAGTTTGTAATATATGCTGCTGCTGGGCTACTACTTTTATCTGCAAGATTGGTAGTAGTTGTCCTTACTACTTTACTTGTTCTCGCGATAACTTTCGATGGTACATACTATTTTCAGGCAGTTGTGCTTCCTACTTTAATTAGTAAGCCTTACTTACCTTACCATCGATTTGTGCATATTAGCTATTTTATTAAATGATTTTATTCTTGAAATCCTAATCTTGAAATTCAATGTATCATATTGTTGATAATTAATCTTGCGAAACATCAAGTGACTATTCTCTCAAAAACCAAATCCAGAAACGTTTTTTATGCATAAAATATATTTTTAAACTCACTCATAGCTGTAGCCGCGTCAGGAAACTCCCCAGGATGAGAGCACTTTCCGGGTTTCTTCGTACATTCACAATTATAAACAAGGTACCAGATAAAGACAAAAAGTATAAATCGCATGGCTGTTAATGTAGAAAGATACTTCAAATGAATGGCTTTCAAGCTAAGTGAATAACTGAATATTTCTTCTGTGATCTTGCTTTATAAATACCAAATGTATCTTTACTTTTATTAACAAGATTGTAAAACGTGTTAATAATGTTTGAATTTGATATCCGCCAAACTTGCATCTACTCATCCAGATGGAAAATTTCGTTCTTGTCCTCACAGTTATGTGAAAGATATTTACAATATACAAATGCTTATAAAGAACATTAAATGGGTCATGACAAACTAATTAAATTCATTTACTACTCTTTGTGCGTCTACTGATCCAGATTGAAAATTTGTATGTCATCTTACACATGTGAAAAATATTTACGAAATACATATGCTTATGAAGAGTATAAAATGGGTCACAGACAACAAACTGATGAAATTTATTGACTACGAGTAATTTTCATGCGTCTACTGATCCAGATAAAGAATGTAATCAAGGTGCACAATATTTTCAATATACAAATGCTTATGAAGAACATAAAATGGGGCATGATAAACTAATTGAATTAATTTACTACTTTTTATTCGTCTACTGATCTAGATTAAAAATTTGTATGTCATCGTATACATGTGAAAAATATTAACGAAATACGTACGTGACATTCCGCGACGAAAGGGTCAGAAAATGGGTCATGAACTAATTCAATTCATTTACTACTTTTTTGTGCGTCTACAGAACCACGTTAGAAATTTTCATGTTATCGTACATATGTGAAAAATATTTACGAAATAGATATGCTTATGAAGAATATAAAACGGGCCACACCCAACAAACTGATAAAATTTATTGACTTTCAGGCTAGATGCATCTAACTCATCTTTATTCATCCTTATTAGATTAGTAAAGATGCTTAATAAAGAAAATGGTAAACGATTTCACACTATTTCATTAGTAGAAAACAATTAATTTAAATTTAGAGAGGAAAGTTGAAACAAAGCTTTTTCTCAATGTTGGGCCAACTTTGAAAACCAATGGCGTGGCAAACTTATATTCCGCGGTTGGCTCAACCATGACAACTATTGTTGGCCCAACTGTGGAATGTAGGGAGGGCATGTGTTATCATTACGCTGGTTGGCCAGACCATTGGCTCACAAAGTTGTGCCGACCTTACGAAGATTGAGCCAACCATGGCCCGACCGACAATTCGCACCTGGGATACGAGTAATTTTGATGCGTCCACTGATCGAAATAAAAAGTATACAAATTTACAGAAAAATGTACAATATACAAATGCTTATAAAGAATATAAAATGGCTCACGGCAAACTAATCAAATTTATTTACTACTTTTTATGCGTCTACTCATTCAGATAAAAAATGTCTCTGTCATCTCGTAGAGATGTGACAATTATTTCCGAAGAATGTAAAATGGGTCACAAAAAACAAACTGATTAAACTTATTCACTACTTTTCATGCGTCTATTGATCCGGACAAAAAATGCACCTTCATCAGGGTGAAATATATTCACAATATACAAATGCTCATGAAGAATATGAAATGGCTCACGGCAAATTAATCAGATTCATGTACTACTTTTTATGCATCAACTGATCAAGATAAAAAAGTCTCTGTCATCGTATAGATATGTGAAAAATATTTATGAAGAATGTAAAATGGGTCACAAAAAATAAAACTGATGAAATTTATTTACTACTTGTTATGTACACTGTCAATGATCATGAAGGTTTTTGTTGGAAAACATGTTTTTCAGTAGAATAAGTAACGTTTTGAAACTAGTTCATACTTTAACTTACAACCGATTTCGACCTCATTGTTACTAAATAATGACTTGATTATTATTAAATACTTGCTTCATCACAATTTTTCGACCCTCTGTTTCCAACCCAATGTTGACTAAGTGTCGTTTATAAGAAAATGATTTCTAAACATTTATTTATGCTATTTTGAACATTATGTTGCGTCAGATATTTTAAGGATACCATCAGCAATACTTATCATAGACAGAAATATTTATAAGGCCATGGTTACGTGTAGCAAAATTTAAGTACAAATTGCCAAATTTTTGCGGTACGAAGTAGATACTGTCTATTTTTAAAGTCATCCATTTGACAATTCCTACCAACTGTTTCCTGTTACCGTTAGATAAATATTAATACATTCTTTGAACAAACAGTTTATTCGCGGTACTCAATGATTGGTCATATATTTTAACAACATATGATGTACAAAGAATATGAAAAATAATTAAAAAATAGTAATTTATAATGGTAGATTCTGATAAACTTGCAACAAGGGATAAATAACAAAATATTCTTCTCACAAGACCTAAATTAATTTCTTCATTTATTAATATCTATGACTGAAGCTTTTAATTTCATTTCAATACATTTAAAATATTTTAGCATTATTATAATATTCACCTATCAGCTATGGGCTTAATTACAATTATTAAAACGAGTCACAGGAATATTGAGCAAATGAAAACGCTGTTAATGTTAGAAGACTTTTCATTTAATGTTTTATTTATATTATGCGTGAATTAAAAATATTAAGCATTTAATTCGTTTTTGAGTGAATTATAAAGATTCAAAATTGTTTTGTTTCATTCGATTAAACGCAGCGTCCTCATATGTTTTTTGGAATAATAACCGTCTTATAAAAAATCTGTAAACAATATACCTGATTCTTTATATGAAGCACATTCTGTTTTTTATTAAGGTTTTATAAATAAATTGATTAGTTAACAAGAATATTGCAGAAAAATGTCGTTTTCGCTTTCTGACATAGCTTACAAATTCTTTCTGTCTTCTCAAAATCACAAGCATATCCATATAGTAATGAATAAGAAATGAACAAACAAAAAAATAATTAAAATAAAAAGAGCAGAATGAGCAGAAAACTTAAAATTCTCATCTAAACAAAGATTATATTTTCCTGCGATTATCATACCGCTCTGTAAAAAAAAATTTACAATTTGCGTCAAACATTCATCTTTTTTGTTTGAAAATTCAACTTTTTTGTTAAAAATTTGCCTTTTTTTTGTTGAAAATTTGTCTTTTTGCATTGAAGATTCATGCTTTTTGTTGGAAAAGTTCTTACTTAAAAACGTATCTTTCTTTGTTGAAAATTCAGCTGTCTTGGGAAAAATTCGTCTTTTTGGCTTGAAGATTCGACTATAGGGTTAAAAATTCGTCTGCTCTGCTTGAAAGTTGGACTATTTTGATTGTAAATGCAACTATTTGGTCTAAAATTAATTTCTCTTTTGAAGATTCAACTATGTTGTTGGAAAATCATATTTATTGTGTGAAAATTGCTCTTTTTGGGTTTTGAAAGTATACTGTTTTCTAAAATATTTGACTCTCATCTTAAATCCAATAAAATTCTTTGAAAAATCCGTGAAATTCTATGAAATCGTATGATATTTTCTGGAATCCTGGAAAATTTATTGAAATACTTTAAGATCTTTTAAAGCCCTTTAGAGTCATTGAAATTTTTTGAAATGTTATCAGATCCGTTCGAATCCTTGGAACATACCCTGGAATCTTGTTTAATCACAAATATACAAAACAATTGTAGATGCAGTAGATCCAAAACTGTTTTTCCTTTCTTCGACCGTTTTAATTTTCAAGAAGTATTTCAGCTGATTCCAGCAAATATGTTCGGTCTTACGGTATCTTACGGTATAATATCCAAAAACCTTATAATCCCTATAAAATCCTTCTAAATATTCTGCAGTTCTAGGAAATTCTTTAAAACTTCATATAATTTTCTGAATTACTTGAAATCATTAGATTTCTTGGATATTCCTTTAAATTTGAAAAATCTCTTGAAAATTCCTTGGAATCTTCAGAAATACCCTAAAATATTTGAAATCTTCTCAAAATATCTTGGAATTTTTTAGGTGCTCGGAAATTCGTGGAAATCTTTTTTCAAAATGCCCTTCTAATCCCTCAAAAACATTTGAAGTTCTTGAAGTCTATTCAAAATGTTTGAACATTTTTTTAAATGTCTGGAATCGTTTAAAATCCTTCAATTCTTTTGAATAAATTTCTTGAAATCTATTGAAATGAAGAATCCGTTGAAATGCCGTGAAATTACATGAAAGCTGATGATATTTCTTTAAGTATCTTGAAATATTCAAAGCCCTACAAAATCCATTCAGATCCAGGAAAATTTATTCGAATATCTTTTTGAAAGTCTTTAATTTCCCTCAGATTTACTGAAATCCTTGGAAATCTTATGAAATATTTTAAAAATTCTTTGAAATATTCTTAAATCTTGGAAATTCTCTGAAATCCCTTAGAGTCTTTTCCTATATTCTCGAATCTTATAAATACTATGAAATCCTTTCAAATCTTTCGAAATTCAAGGATATTCTTTACAAACGCAGATTAATCGAAGTATTTGAAATTATTTTTTTATTTTTTAAATCCTACGAAATCCCTTCATTCTTGTATAATACTTTTCAGTTTATAGAAAGATTATAAAATGTTTAGATTGCCTAAAATCTTTAAAATCGTTTAAATTTCCTTAGAATGTTTATAAGCTTTGAAAATTTTTAAAAATAATTGAAACCGTTGCGAATTTTATAAATTTCTTGGAAATCTGTTGGAATCTTTTCAAATCACTGGAAATCTTTCAAATGTTTGAGCTCTTTTACAAAAATTGGGTAGAATGGCTTTTAGGGCTGGTCTGGAGGACTTTTATCGGGTCAGTTTGAGAGTCCCAGGCTGCTTCTGAAGGGTATTTTTACGAATGAATAATAATATGTCCATTTTTGTAACCCGAAGAGAGTTAAAGGAAAGAAATTCTTTATTTTTCAGGCAAAGAAGAAGAACCCTAAACTCGGAAAAGTCTGATAAAATTGTTTGATAAATTGATTAATTAAAAAGGATTTGATTTTAATTTTAAATACTTTAAATTTAGAAAAGATCCAATGCTTTAAAAGCTTTTATTTTGTAGCTGAGTATTCAATATTCAAATTAAAACTTTTTTCAAGTCTAAAAGTGGAAAATTTGTTGTCTTGGAAAAATGTTTTGTAACTGGGAAATGACCAGAAATTTTAATTTGTATTTAGAGGCAACTCTGAAATATTTATATTTGAGTATTTGACTGCTAATAAGAAACTCATCGCGCGCAAAACATGATTACTACCATCAAATGGTCGAGGGGGTGATTCAAGATTTAGGGTTAAATTAAAAATGTATGATACTGAAATGAATAACTATCAAAAATTATAATAGAATTGACAAATGACCCGCACCAAATGTACAGTAAATAGCTTTTTGTAAGAAATTCTAAATCTATTTTTTTGTATTTTCGAACTTGCAGAACAAAAATTTGAAAGAAAAAAGTATGAAGAATGGACAGTTCTTAGACAAACACTTGTCAAAGTTTCAACTTTCACATGTGTTTTAATAGAAAAATGCTTATTGTAGTGAAATGTTTTTTTTTCTCAAAACCTCTTTTATATATTTTTCTATTTCACATTTTCACATTGTTTTTCTGGATTCTGTAAATGCTATAATTGATCATTTATTTCTGATCGTAGAAAGTCATTGGAATAAATTGTTCGTCTCTTTGTTTGCTATGAGTTGCCGTGAATAGAATGTTCAAATCTTGAAAAAAATGGTCTCAAAACTTTTGAAAATTCTCTAACTTTTTGAATTTTCATCCAAAATAGTTTCGAATTAATTCTAAGGTTTGTTTTAGCACCCCTTAAATATCGAAATAAGGAAAATAGCATTCCTTAATGAACAAAAACACAAGAGATGTTCCGATTCAAATATCATGGTAGAAAGTAACTTAAAAATAAGTACAAGATGCGTTCAGTTACAATAATATATCTCTGAATTTTCTTCAAGGGTTGTTTTATTATCCCATTGAATCTGGAATGCCGATATTTCTTAATAACTGAAATCACATAAGGTTTTCTGATTAATTTATAAGGATAGAAAATCATATTAAAGTAAGTAGGGAAGGCGTAGACGACAAGGCGATGTCTTTGAATTTTTGTAAAGGATTGTTTAATCATCCCTTAATTAGAAAAGCAGAGAAATTAATATTTTGTGAGGGATAAATCACCAAAGATTTTTTGCATCAATAGTGAGGCCTACAAAATTACTTTAAAACATACATAGGAAGCGTTTTTGGCAGGATTTGCATTAAAATGTATTATCAGAATTGTTTATTCATCCCTCAATTATTGAAACGAAGGAATTGATATTGTATGCGAGATAAAGCACATGAGATTTCTTATTAATACATTGGCCAAAAGAATTACTTCAAAACATGCACAGAAAGCGTTTCTTTGCAAGATCGGCGTTTGATGTGATTATTAGGGTAGTTTAGACATACCACAAAATTAATTCAAAGATACATTTTTGCTATGCACGGTTCCTCTACTCATGTGAGAGAATGTGAAACTTTAAGCCAAATCTATAAAAGGGGTTTTAAGAAAAAAAAAAACATTACAATAAAACAAGCATTTTTCTATTAAAATAAATGTACAAATTGAAACTTTGACAAGTGTTTGTTCACAAACTGTCCATTTTTCTTACTTTGTTTTGAATTTTTGCTTTGCAGGTTCGAAAATACAAGAAAAAAATGGATTGAGAATTTTTTACAGGAAGCCATTTACTGTACGTTTGTTGCGGGGTCTTTCATTAAATTCGCGAATAAAATAGATAATGAAAATCACATGAAATAATGAGGAGAAATATAATAATTAATCAATTTGAAATTGACAAATAAACAAAGTTATAAATTCCTAAATAATTAAAGGCTAACCTAGGGTTAGGATCTTTTGTCCGATGTTCCGGGATGGCTTTGCAGAATTAACAAAAAAAAAATAGGAATGGTCAAAATAATAAATGGAGAATGAAAAAAATTAAAATTATATAAAAAATAATTCAAAATAAAAATTAAATTTGGGTGGTGTCAAAATAATAATTGGGGGTAATTAAATAACAATATTGAATCGAAGAATTCAGAAAATGAATAAATACTGGGGATGGTCAATGATAATGATCCAAGACGGGAAAAGTCCAGTGATTGCACCCAAAATGGAATGATCAATTAAAGAATTATTCCAAAAAAAAATGATAGAATCAAAAGAAAAGAAAGGGCTAAAATTCAACGGAATCGATCCTTCTTTTAATTTACTAAATAGTCGTCTCTCAAAATTAGACAAGACGAGACAAGACAAGAATTCCTCGAAGACCGCTGACAAAAGAGACAGAATCTTTTAATTTTCTTAGCTTTATTATAGGTTTCCCTAGCAACGGGTTTGTTTGATTTTTGTTTCAATGTCTTCTGTTTTAGGCTTATCGATTCAACTCCTCATTTCTGATTGGTCCAAAATTAAAATATCTTCCGAAATTCAGCAGGTCCGATACTGAGAAGGGTTCCATTGCTACCATAAAGAAATAAAATTCGGAACTGGCAACTCGCAGTTAATGCAATTCGATCCAAAAAATGGTAAATTATTGATATCCTTCTCCGTATAGATCTGCGTTTCACGCCGGCTATCAAAATGAAGCAATAAAGTTATTTAAAGAAAGTTAAACAAACTATTTTGATACACAGAAATGTATAGATGATTTTCCGGGCCCCGGCTGAAGCAGTTTCTTTTAGCTTTCTGAAAGCACACAATAAAGCCTTCTAAGGAGACGTCAAAATCTTGAATCCCAAAAATTGAGAGATAAATGTCGAAAGGCAGAACAGAAGCAATTACATCAAAACATCACAAGAAATTATCCAAAGTTCTCAAGTACGATCAAAAGTTGGCAGCAAAGGGTGGTATTCAAGTTCGAATTGATTAAGAATGTATTCGTTTTTGGAAAGTCTTTTAATGGGGCATCCATAATTTTCCTAAATTTCCAACACTGTGTCAGGATCTCAGGAAGATTGACATAAATAGAAACAGGAAAAGAATCAATACTCTAATTTGGAGATTATAAAATAAAAAAGACAATCCAGGAACACCGTGCAGTCTTCGAGGTTACTAGCAAATTGAATAAATCAAATTTAACAAATTGACATGAATTATGGTAGGATATAAAATTATTAAGATTAAAAAATCTCACATCCCAGGTGGAAATACACCACTGGCGTAGTACCGACCCAGTACAGATTACCAGAGTCCCAGTACTGCATCAGTACTAGGCCAGTACTGGCTGGTAATGCTCCGCAGTACTGGCGTGCGAATATTATTTATAATTACAAAAGTACCAATTTTAAACTTTTTGTTCCATTTTAACACTCACTATTGCTTTACTCTAAAGATATAAGAAAAAAGGTATTTCAAAAATAAATAATAATTGATTGCGTGTATTTTTTCTATAAATCTTAATGGTCCTTGCTTAGAATGAATACATATATTACATTTTTAAACATTATATTAAAAATAAAATTTCTATCGCTAAGAGGTTTCGAACCTGCATCAATACCTGAATCTATCGCCTATCAGTCGGTAGCCTTAACCTTTACTCTATACCTATAGAATTGAAAGTCAATCGAAAAACCATCCTCATAAGCTACAGCTCAAAAAAGTTAAAACAACCATTTTTTAACTCGTTTTTCTTATTCATTTTTTTATTATCATACATCATATAGATATAAAATAAATGCTCTGTTAACGTGAATATAAATAAGATAATTTTTGAATAAATGATATAAATCGATTACAATTTTTCTTTGTGTAATGTTTTGTTTTTTTCGCGTTTTAGACCATTCTACAACTGTTGATAATGCAATATAATGTCATTTTTAATGAGCATTTAAAATTTGTGTCGACGGAACTTAGAAAGTTTAGGAATTACATCAAATGTGATTTTTTCTGAATAATTACAATTTGTCATAAATAGTTTTTCGAAATTTTAGAACACATGAACCACATTGTTGAACGTAATTTGTTCATTTTTTAAATAGATATACTGTCGGCATACTACCGCCCCGATTATGGAGCCACCCCTTTGCCAGTACTGGGCATAATACCCGAATCGGGTAGTGTCACGCCTACCCCGAAAGGGAAATGGCTTAATGGTATACATACATACATACTGCGCCTGTGGTGACCTCTGACGGATTACTGAATTTTCCACTTGGGATAACATTGAAACATGTTGAAAGGAGATTTTATTTCAAAATATTATTATGCGCAAAAAATTAACTGTGAATAACTATCAATTAACAATCAATAATACCATGTTACTCACAATTATAAGTTATCAGGTACCTTGAATATGAACTTCTCATCTCCGATACAGGTTAATTATTGTATCTCTAACGGAATTGAAATATTTACATTTTACTGGAATTAGTAATTTGGAATTGGCACATGTAGTATTATAATCTGGAATATATTCCTAATTTACTACATTTTTAATCGCTACAAGGAGAGGTTGAGAAGTTTTTTACTCAAGATGAAGCATTCTTTTGCTGAAGAAAAATATTATAGTTCAAATTTTTTTTAATACCAATGATAGAGTAAGTGCATAACATTTTAAAAAACGTATGTGTATTGTTCTGATGAAGAATTTTGTCATTTTAACTCAAATATTGTTCATCATTATTAATATTATTGTATGAAGAAAAAATATAAATAACAACTAAATAAAAATAAGCAGAAGAGTAGTTATGATTGAAACTATAGTCAGGGATTTTAATATACTGAGCATACATTTATTCTTCAGTTTTCTCAAATTTTTAAAAATAAATTTGATACTTTCACGATGATTCATTATAATAAATTTAAATT